>PVIA01013927.1:0-29410 GCA_004024845.1 Tonatia bakeri
AAAGCTCAGATCTCACAATATAGCATGACACTTTTTTTCCTATTCTTGTTTTGTTGTGCTGTCCAGGATTTCTGTTACTAGGTTATATAAGAGTGGTAAAAGCAGAAGAGGAAAAGCATTAGTTTTTCACCATTACATGTGATTTTAGCTGAAGAATTTTTTGTAGAAATTATAAAGTTGAGAAGTTTCCCTGTAGTCCTAATTTTCTTTAGGGTTTTTTAAAATAATGAATAAGTGTTAAATTTTGTCAAAGATTTTGTCAATGCTTTTTCTGCCTTAACTGATATGACCACGTGGTTTTTCTTCTCTAGCTTCTTAGTAGGATGCATTACATTGGTTGACTTCCAGCTATTAAACCAGGCTTTGCATGGCTGTCATCCTACTATTGGAGGGTAATGTTAGGGGGTGGAGAGACTGAGCAAAAATGAAGAAGGATTCATGCACATGAACAATAGTATGGTGATTGTGGGGGGTATAAGAGGGATAAGTGTTAATGGAAAAAATACAATAAAAAACAAAATAAGATAAAAATTTCATCT
Organism: Tonatia bakeri; assembly: GCA_004024845.1. Classification (NCBI taxonomy): domain Eukaryota; kingdom Metazoa; phylum Chordata; class Mammalia; order Chiroptera; family Phyllostomidae; genus Tonatia; species Tonatia bakeri. The sequence goes on from PVIA01013927.1 coordinate 540, forward strand.
CCTGCAAAAAAAATAATAATAAGATAAAATAAACCAGACTTGCATCACTGGAATAAACCCCACTTTGTTTGTTTCTTAAGTATTTTTTATTGATTATGCTATTATAGTTTTCCCAATTTTTCCTTCTTTGTCCCCTTCAGCCCAGTACACCTGCCCCCAAACTTGCAGCATTTCCCCTCCTTCCTTAGATCATGTCCATGGGTTATACATATAAGTTCTTTGAGTTCTCTGTTTCCTATATCATTTTTTATCTCTCCCCATCTATTTTATGTCTGCTAATTATGCTTCTTCTTCCTTTTACATTTTACCCCCTATTCCTCCCTTCTCCCTCCCCACTGAAATCCTTCCATGTGATGTCAATTTCTCTGATTCTGTTTCTGTTCTAGTTGTTTGCTTAGTTTTTGTTTTCATTGTTTTTCTTTTCTTTTAGGTTCAATTGTTGATAGTTGTGAGTTTGTTGTCATTTTACTGTTCATAGTTTTGATCTTCTTTTTCTTAGATAAGTCCCTTTAACATTTCATATAATAATGGCTTGGTGATGATGAGCTCCCTTAACTTGACCTTATCTGGGAAGCACTTTATCTGTCCTTCCATTCTAAATGATAGCTTTGCTGGATAGAATAATCTTGAATGTAGGTCCTTGCCTTTCAGGACTTGGAATACTTCTTTCCAGCCCCTTCTTGCCTGTAAGGTCTCTTTTGAGAAATCAGCTGGCAGTCTGATGGGAACTCCTTTGTAGGTTACTGTCTCCTTGTCTCTTGCTGCTTCTAGGATTCTTTCTTTATCTTTAATCTTGGGTAAGTTAAGGATGATGTGCCTTGGTGTGTTGCTCTTCGGGTCCAACTTCTTTGGGACTCTCTGGGTTTCCTGGACTTTCAGGAAGTCTATTTCCTTCACCAGATTGGGAAAGTTTTCCTTCATTATTTGTTCAAATGAGTTTTCAATTTCTTGCTGTTATTCTTCTCCTTCTGGCACCCCTATAATTCGAATATTGGAACATTTCAGGTTGTCCCAGAGGTTCCCAAATCTCTCTTCACTTTTTTGAAATCTTGTTTCTTTTATATATATGTATTTTATTGATTATGCTATTAAAGTTATCCCATTACCCCCCTTCACTCTGTTCCACCCTGCATACCTTCTCCTACCCACATTCCCCCACTTTAGTTCATGTCCATGTGTCATACTTATAAGTTCTTTAGCTTCTACATTTCCCATACTATTCTTGCCCTCCCCCTGTCTATTTTCTACCTACCATCTATGCTACTTATTCTCTGTACCTTTTCACCCTCTTTCTTCCTCCCACTCCTCTGTTGCTAACCCTCCATGTGATCTCCCTTTCTGTGGTTCTGCTCCCGTTATAGTTGTTTGCTTAGTTTGTTTTCATTGTTTTAGGTGTGGTCGTTAGTAATTATAAGTTTGCTGTCATTTTACTATATGTGTTTTTTATCTTCTTTTTCTTAGATAAGTCCCTTTAACATTTCATATAATAAGGGCTTGGTGATGATGAACTCCTTTAACTTGACCTTATCTGAGAAGCACTTTATCTGCCTTTCCATTCTAAATGAAAGCTTTGCTGAATAAAGCAATCTTGGATGTAGGTCCTTGCCTTTCAGGACTTGGAATACTTCTTTCCAGCCCCTTCTTGCCTATAAGGTCTCTTGAGAAATCAGCTGAGAGTCTGATGGGAAATCCTTTGTAGGTTACTGTCTCCTTATCTCTTGCTGCTTCTAGGATTCTCTCCTTCATTTTAATCTTGGCTAATGTAATTATGATGTGCCTTGGTGTGTTCCTCTTTGGGTCCAACATCTTTGGGACTCTCTGAGCTTCCTGGACTTCCTGGAAGTCTATTTCCTTTGCCAGATCAGGGAAATTCTCCTTTATTATTTGTTCAAATAACTTTTCCACTTGTTGCTCTTCCTCTTCCCCTTCTGGTACCCCTATAATTCAGATATTGGAACATTTAAAGATGTCCTGGAGGTCCCTAAGCCTCTCCCCATTTTTTTTAATACTTGTTTCTTCATTCTTTTCTGTTTGGTTGTTTCTTTCTTCCTTCTGGTCCACTCCATTGATTTGAATCCTAGTTTTATTCCCATCACTATTGGTTCTCTGTACATTTTCCTTTATTTCACTTAGCGTAGCCTTCATTTTTTCATCTAACTTGCGACCAAATTCAGCCAATTCTGTGAGAACCCTGATCACCAGTGCTTTGAACTGTTCCTCTGATAGGTTGGCTATCTCTTTGTCACTTAGTTGTATTTTTTCTGGAGCTTTGATATGTTCTTTTGTTTGGGACATTTTTTTTTGTCTCGATGCACCTGTTATTTATGAGGGGTGGAGCCTTAGGTATTCACCAGGGTGGGGAAACCCATGTCATTGTGTTGTGATGCTGTTTGTAGGGGAGGAGTCTGAGAGGGAACAATGACACTTGCTCTGCTCTCTGCTAGACTTCAGTCCCTTCCGCCACTTCCTCCAAGCAAAATGGGCCCTTCTGGTGCAGGTTTCCATGTGGGTGGGCTTGTGTATGTTCTAGGATCCTGTGGGTCTCTCCAATGAACTCTCCTGTGAGGCTGGGAGTCTCTCCCAGTACCTCATCCCCCACAGGTGTTTTCAATGGGTGTTTTGAGGCTTCATTTCGCCTCACTGGAGCACTGAGTTGCATGGTCTGTCTCACTCTCCAGTTTTGCCTGGTTTATCTGTGTGTGAATGTGGGACCACCTGCTGCAACCAGCCATCTTGCACACCGTGTCTGTCCACAATCCGCTGTCTTGCTGGGTTTGCCTGCTGCCACCCTGTGCCCAGGGTCCTCCAGCCACCACTTTTATTGCCTCGACCCCTCTCCTCCTGGCCGCCTGACTCTGCCCCTCCTACCAACCTGGATGAATGTGTCTATTTTAACTCCTTGGTTGTTGGACTTCTATACAGTTCAATTTTTCTATCATTACGGGTTGTATTTTTGTTTCTACATTTTTGTTATTCTTATATTGGTTGTGTGAGGAAGCACAGTGTGTCTACCTACACCTCCATCTTGGCCAGAAGTCCTAAATTATTATTTCTTCATTCTGTTCTGGTTGGATGTTTATTTTTCCTTTTTGTTCCAAATTGTTGCTTTGGCTCCTGGTTTCCTTCCTGTCACTGTTGGTTATCTGAATACTTTGCTTTATTTCATTTTGGGTATCCCTTCATTTTTTTTTTTTTTTATTTTTCGACCAAGCTCAATTAGTTTTGTGAGCATTTTGATTACCAGGGCTTTAAATTCCCCATCAGACAGGTTGGCTATCTCCTCATTGTTTAGCTCTCTTTCTGAAGTTTTGTTCTGTTCTTTCATTTGGGCCATATTTCTTTGTCTTGGTGCACATGGTAAGTTGTAAGGGGGCGGGGCCTTAGGTATTCATCTGGGCAGGGCAACCCTCCTTGCTGTGCTGTTGTGCTGCCTGTGGAGGAGGGGCCAGAGAGGGAAAAATGCCACTTGATTGCTCCACTTTAGCCCCATTTTTCAATGAACTCTCTGTGAGACTGGGAGTTTCTCCCACCATGGAAATCTCCATAGTCCACAGCCAACTCTGAGTCTCAGTTTCACCTTCAGCCATCCCTGCCTGCGTGGTCCACCCTGGGTTCTTACTGGTGTGGTTGTTCTGTTTTACTTTTTCTTTAATTCCTTGGTTTTCAGAGTTCTATGCAATTTGATTTTCTGGCATTTCTGGTGTATTAATTTTAGATTGGTTGTTATCCTTCTTTGGTTGTGTGAGCAAGCAAAGGGTTTCTACCTACACCTCCATCTTGGCCGGAACTTCCCCACTTTGAAATACTGTATAATTCTTTTGAAATTCTGCTGAATCTTTTTGCTAATATTTTCTTAAGGAGTTTTGCATCTATAGTCATTCAGGTATGTTCTTCTTTAATGTTATTTTGCTGTACTGTCTTTGCTTTTGGTATCAGGAAATGCTGACTTCGTAAAATATGATGAGATGTATTCCCTCATTCTCTATTTTTTGGAGGAATTTTGGAGACTTGTTAATTCCATTTAAAATATTTGATAGATTTCTCCAGTGAAATCATCTGGGTCTTGAAATTTCTCTTTCATTAGCCTTCCAACTATGAATTAAAATTTTTAAAGTTATAGAGATATTCAATTTACATATTTATATTGAGTTAGTTTTACTAATTTTTTTATTGTTGAGAAATTAGGTATTTTCACCCAAGTTCTCAAATTTATGTGTAAAGTTGTTTTTAGTATTCCCTGATGTCCTATAAATACATGAATTGTCTGAAATGATATCCTCTGTTTTATTCTTGAAACTGGTAATTTGCATGTTCTTATTTTTCTTTTCTTTGTCTCCGTTCCTAAAAGTTTGCCAATTCCTTTAACCTTTTCAAAGAACAGCCTTTTATTTTTTTAATTAAGTATAGTTGGTGTACAATATTAAATGTTTCAGGTGTACAACACAGTGATTCTACATTTATATACCTGACAATGTGATCATCATAATATGTCTAGTAAACCATCTGTCACCAAATTTATGATGATATTTTTTTACCAGATTCCCTGTGCTATACTTACATCCTTATGATTTATTTATTATTTAACTGGCAATTTGTACTTCTTAATACCTTTTACCTTTTTCATCCATATGCACAACCCCCCTCCCATTTGGCAACCATCAGTTCTCAAAAATGAAAAACTCACCTATGATTTTTTTCTGTTTTGTTTATTTATTTTTGTTTTTTAGATTCCATACATGTGAAATCATATGATAATTGTTTTTTACTTATTTCACTTAGTATAATACCTTCTAGCTCCAGCCGTGTCGTCAAAAATGACAAGATTTCCATTTTTGAAACTGGTAATTTGTGACTGATTTCATTATAATTATCCATTTTCATTATCCATTAATCTGTTGATGGACACCTAGGTTGTTCCCATTTTGTAGTTATTGTAAATAATGCTGCAGTAAACACGGGATGCATATACCTGTTCACATTAGTATTTTTGTTTTCTTCAGATAAATACCCAGAAGTGGAATTGCTAGAGCATATGGTAGTTCTGTCTTTAATGTTTCGAGGAAACTCCATACTATTTTCCATAGTGGTAGCACCAATTTGGATTCCTACTAACAGTTCACAAGGGTTTCCTTTTCTCCACGTCTGTGCCAACTCTTGTTATTGGCTGACTTTTTGACAGTAGCCATTCATACTGATATGAAGTGGTATCTCATTGTGGTTTTAATATGTTGACCAACATATGTCTACTTTATAAAATGTTCATTCAGGTTTTCTGCCTACTTTTAATGAGATTGTTTGGGGCTTTTTTTCTTTTGCTATTGAATTATAAGAGTTTTTGTATATTCTAGATATTAACCCCTTATCAGATATATAATTTGTAAAGATTTTCTCACAATCAGTAGGTAGTGTTCATTTTGTTAATGATTTTCTTTGCTGTACAGAAGCTTTTTAGTGTTATGTGGTCCCACATTTATTTCTTTTTTTGTTGCCTTTGCTTTTGCTGTTAGATTAAAAAATCATCACCAAGACTGCTGTCAAGGAGCTCACCGCCTGTTTTTGTGACAGGCTAGTGAGAAGCTAGGAAAATTCCTGGGCAAGTGCAATAGGGAAATTGAGACAAGATAATTAAACAGGCCAAACAATTTGAACAACTTACAGCCAGCTGATGAATCTCAAGACCTTCCCTTCCCTAACCAAGGACACTTGAGAGAAACTGGTTCATACCTCTCCTCCTTAACCAGAGAACACATACCTTAAATCTCCCTGGCCTGGCAAATAGAGATCAGAGACCCAATTAATGCCATTTGTGCCAGCTAAATCCAATGACAGATGAAGTCAGAGGAACAAGTAACAAAAACCCCATTAAAGCCAGACAGACCCAAGATAAAAGTAAAGCAGTAAAGCAGACAAAGAATAATCCCAACTCCCCACATGCTCATTTTAATGCATCAGCATATTGAAGATGCACCTGGAAAGCTGACAAATATTCAGCTGAAATCTCTCCTAAGATTCTTACCCACAGAAGAGAGACGAAAACCTCAAGACAAAGACTGGGTGTGGGATCTCTTTAGAGCACACCCATGTCCCTTTCCCAAGCATGACCTTTTTATTTCTTCCGAAACTTTGAGGGTCCCCATGGGAGTTGCAGTCAGGGGAGAAGGGGGCAGTGGTAGCTCTTCCTGGACTTACCCCCTGATACTTTCCCCAAGGCCCCCTTTTTCTCTGACTTCCCAGTGGGCTAAAGGCATCCCTGCCTTGGCTCACTTCTGTCACTGTGACCTTCACTTCCCTGGGGGTGCTAACAGCAGCCCTGTCTTGACTCACTGCTTTCCTACAATGTTTCTGGGGAGCCAAAACAGAGCACTGCCTAGGCTCTCTCCTGTCACTTCTACCCTAAGTCCGTCCTTTGTTTCACCATCCCCAGTTTTAATAAACGTACTCCCCAAACCACCTGGATTCTTGTTGTGAAAGCTTTCCTTTGTGAAGTCCAGAACCCACACCCTATGGGCCAGCCTGAGGCCTGTCCCTGTCTGGCAACATTTTCTTCTAAGAGCTTGATAGTTTCAGATCTTACATTCAAGTTTTTAATTTATTTTGAGTTAATTTTTGTGTATGTTCTAAGACATTGGTTGAATTTCATTGTTTTGCATGTAGCTGTCCAGTTTTCCCAACACCATTTATTGAAGAGACTGTCTTTTCTCCATTGTATATTCCTTCTTGTTTGCCATAAATTGACCATATATTTTTAGGTGTATTTCTGGGCTGTTTATTCTGTTCCATTGATCTATGTGTCTGCTTTTATGTCAATATCACATAAATTAATTACTACAGCTTTGTAATATAGTTTGAAATCAGGAGCATAATACAACCAGTTTTTTGTTCTTTCTCAGGATTGTTTTAGCTATTTGGGCTTTTGTTGTTTCATACAAATTTTTAGTTTGCTCTATTTCTGTAGAAAAAGCCATTGAAATTTTGTGAGGGATTGCATTGAATCTGTAGATTGCTTTGGGTAATATGAACATTTTTAACAACATTAATGCTTTCAATCCATGAGCATAGAATATTTTTCCATTTATTTGTACCCCCTTCATTTTTTCCCATCAATATCTTATAGTTTTCAGTGTACAATCTTTCAACACTTTGGTTACATTTATTCCTATGTATTTTATTTTTTTGATGCAATTGCTAATATTTATCTGACTCTGTTCCTGAGATGGGTCTCTTCAAGCCCTGTGGATTCCTAAGTGATAAGAGCACTAGGAGCATCTTTTGTTCTCATGAGGCGACTCTGGGGGGTCCTGGATGGCTGGCTCCTGGGTGGGTGTGGGTCACCAGAAAGACCAAGCTATGAGGAAAAGTTTGGAATTTTCAGTCTCACAGCCATATTCCAGAGAGGGAAGAAGGGCTGGAAATGGACTTAATAATTGAACATGTCTATGTGAGAAAGCCCCCATAAAATCCTAATAGTAGAGTATTCAGAGAGCTTCCAGGTTGGTGAACTCATCTGTACTGGGAAGGTGATACAGCCCAACTCCAGAGACAGAAACTCCAGCACTCAGTACTTGCCCAGTGCTCACCTTATGTATCACTTCATCTGTATCTCTTATCATATCCTTTAACAAACCAATAAACTAAGTAGCTGCTTCCCTGAGTTCTGTGAGCCACCCTAGCAAATCAACCAAGAGGAAATCATTGAAACTTTGATGTATAACTGGTTGGGCTTGCAGCTGAAGTGTGTGTGTTGGGGAGGGGCAGTCCTGTGGGACTGAGCCCTTAATCCATGGGATATGACACTCTCTCCAGGTTGATACCATTAAAATTGAATTAAATTGTAGGACACCCAGCTGGTGTCACAGAGAATTACTTGTTATGAGGAAAAACCTCCAGACATTTGATGATCAGAAGTGTCCAAAGTAAAGTAAAGCGGTGTCCAAAGTACTGCTCTGTGAGTAGTAACAAAGCCATGTGGGGAAGAAAGACTTAGTAGGAGAGAACTGGATTATTCTCTATTCGGAAGGCTGACCCAATGAGCTTTCCCTTTATACTGCTCTACCAGAAACAAATAGAAAGCAAAATCAAGAAAATGTTACCATTTACAATAGCATCAAAAATATCAAACATCTAGAAATAAATCTAACTACAGATGAACAAGATTCTATACCAAAAACTAGATGACATCACTGGGAGAAATTAATGCACTTAACAAAAATAACAAGAATAAACACTTTGGCCCTGGCTGGTGTAGCTCAGTGGATTGAGTATGGGCCTGCAAATCAAAGGGACACTAGTTCAATTCCCAGTCAGGACATTGGGTTGCAGACCAGGTCTCCCAGTAGGGGGTGTGCAAGAGGCAACCACACATTAATGTTTCTCTCCCTCTCTTTCTCCACCCCTTCCCCTCTGTCTAAAATAAATAAACGAATGAATAAATAAATAAACAATATGGAGATTATAAGAGTACATATTTTAAAGTTCTCTCCAAATTGATCTATAATCAGTAAAAATATCATTGATAATCATGTCAAGAGTATTTCCCTTTTTATTGAATTTATTAGGTGACACCAGTTAACAAATTATACAGGTTTCAGGTGTACAATTCTATAATACATCACTGGTACACTGTCTGTTCACCACCCCAAGTCAAGTCTCTGTCCGTCACCATGTAATCTCCCTATACCCTCTTCCATTTCCCCCAATCCCCTCCCCCAATCACCACACTATTGTCTGTGTCTATGTTTTATTTTCTCTTTTTTTTCTCTTTTGTTCAATCTCTCCATCCCCCCACCCCACCCCTAAACTCCCCCTAGACTGCTGTCAGCCTGCTCCTATCTATGAGTATGTCTCTCATTTTGCTTGTTGGTTCATTGTGTTTATTAGTGATATATTTACATAATGAAATACTACTCAGCCATAAAAAGAAGGGAATCTTACCTTTTGTGACAGCATGGATGGACCTGGAGAACATTATGCTAAGTGAAATAAGCCAGTCAGAGAAAGACAAGCACCATATGATTTCACTCATATGTGGAATCTAATGAATAACATGAACTAACAAGCAAGAATTTTTGTTTGCTTGTTTGTCTTGTATTGTTTCTTCTGGTCTGTTTTTCACTACTGGTGTGCAAGGGCTATGAAACTAAATTTAAAATTCATATTCATGAGTAAATACTGAAGCCTTAAATTAGCCAAGGAAATCTGAAAAATAAGAACAAAACTGGAAGAAATTCAGTACAAGGTAACAAAATAATGTTAATTAATGCTTTGGTATTGATTATATTAGTTAACATCTTGTGCTATACTAATTACCACAGCATAGAGTATCCTCAAAAGTAGACAAACTAGACAACAGAACAAAATAGAAATTCTAGAAACAGATCCCCTCCAAATACAATGCTCTGGTTGCTGGTGACACCACAGTGCAGTAAGAGAAACATGGTTTTTTCAATGAATGCTAATAAGTCATTTGAATGTTCACTTGAGAAAATGTACTGTCTACTCAAATCATCAAGAAAAATCAATTCCACTTATAGGCGAGATCATATGGTATTTGCCTTGTACTGCCTGGCTTATTTCACTTAAAATAATACTCTCCAGATCCATCCATGCTGTCACAAAGGGTAGGAGTTCCCTCTTTTTTTTGCTATGTAGTATTATGTTGTATAAATGTACCATAGGTTTTTGACCTACTCATTTACTAATGGGCACTTAGGTTTCTTCCAACACTTGGCTACTGTAAATTGTGCTGCTGTGAACATTGGGGTGCATAGGATCTTTTGAATTGGTGTTTTAGGATTCTTGGGGTATAATCCCAGCAGTGGAATTGCCAGGTCAAAAGGCAGTTCCATTTTTAGTATTTTGAGGAAATTCCATACTGTTTTCCACAGTGGCTTCACCAGTCTGCATTCCCACGGGCAGTGCACTAGAGTTCGCTTTTCTCCACAACCTCACCAGCACTTGTGCGTTGATTTGTTTATGCAGCCATTCTGACTGGTGTGAAGTGGTGGTATCTCATTGTGGTTTTAATTTGCATCTCTCTGATTGCTAGTGATGCTGAGCATCCTTTCATATGTCTCTGGGTCCTCTGTGTGTCCTCCTTGGAGAAGTGTCTGTTCAGTTCCTTTGCCCATTTTTAATTGGGTTGTTTGTCTTCCTGGAGTGGAGTCATGTGAGTTCTTTATATATTTTGGAGATCTATTTTCAATTGCATTAATTCCCTCTCTTACCCTTAGTACTTCCTTTCTTTCTTTCTTTTTGTTAAATTCACTTTTCCTAGATTCTTAAGTTAAAGTTTAGATCCCTAATTCTATGTATTTCTCCACTTATATTATAAACATTTAAATCTGTAAGTTTCTCTCTAGGAACTGCTTTGGTTTCATATCACAAATTTTGAAAATCTATTATAATGTTCCCTTATTTTAAAATACTTAGTTCCTCATCTGATTGCTTTTTGATAAACCATAGATTATTTAGATGTATATTATTTCAATTCCAAAAAGTTAGATGTTGCCTCAATGTTACTGATTTGTAATTTAATACAATTGTGTTAAAATAATACATACTGTGTGATTCCTGTGAAATTTCTTGAGACTTGTTTTACGGCCATAATATATGGTCTATTTCATGGATATTCCTTGTGAAATTTAAAGAAATATTTATCCTGTAGTTATTGGGTATAGTCAATGTACACTGTTAATTTTAAATGTTAATTAGGTCAAGATGATTGAAATTATTATTTGTATCTTTGGTTTCCTTACTGATGCTTATTTGCAGAAGACCATAAAGAAAATTTTCTGCCTTCTATCTACCTCCTAAGTCCCCCCTACACTACTACCATAGACACAGTGACAGTTCTGGGAGGAGAATTAGCTGTCAGGGAAAGCAGCGTATATAATATTATACCTTACAGCTTATAGACTCTAATCCATCTCATGCCCACAGGATTATTAAAACTAACTGATTTCTCCTAAGCCATCAACTCCCTTTCTGCACCAGGCCCAATGTCCACCATGCTGATGTTCAGCAGGTGACCCAGGAGATGAGAGTGGGCCCTTGTTCCTGCTCACCTAAGCAGAAGGTGTCCAACTCCAGAATTTGGCATTGTTAGACCTCTTTGCATCTGTACCTTTTTTAAGTCTTTAAAAATAATATTTTCCAGTTTACCTATTTAGTGTATACATTTTTTCTTGTTCTTATGGTGGCAGTGATGGCCCTAACTGGCACTATGATTTATTTTTTCCTAATCATGTTGATAGTGCTAGTAAATTTATTTAAAGCCCTGCATATTGTTCTTATGCATGATTACGCCACAATTTATCTGTTCTCTATCTAAAAATTCAGACTGTTTTTTTCCTTTTCTATTACATGTTTATATGTTATCTTGGGCATGTATGTGAGAATTTATAGAATGTAAATCCCTGGGATGGAGGTGTTAGATGATCCAAACTATCGGGAGGGGTGTGGCAATCTATGCTCATATTACCAGGTGCGATGCCCAAGCACCATCTTGCAGCATGCAGTCTTTTCGCGTATTTTTACTGTCTGTCAATGTACAAATCAAGACAGACTTACTAGTTTTATTTTAGAATTGGAAAATGTTTTTATTATTCCAAACCCTGGTGCAAAAAAAAAAAAATCGAATTTTATGTCTGCTTAACCTCATGTAGTATTAATTCTTTAATAGATGCCTAAAAATGGATGTTCATTGTTGTTAGTCAGGTAGCATTTGCATTTGTAATCAGAATAGTCACTACCAAGCTGCCACCCAGTTAGGACCCTCACAGCAGTCAGTATCTGAGGGAATCCATCCCCATAGACTCTTATCAATCCATGACTTAAAGTAACAAACTTTATTTGCCAATTTGGAGGTAAAATATTTAATCCCATTGTTATTTGAATTTGCATTTTTCATATTATTTCATATGAGATTCGATAAATATTTTGTTTATTGGACATTGCTACATTCTCTTCTGTAAATAGTGTATTTGTATTTTGTTGGGTTTTTGTTAATTTATTTATTGACTTGTTGGGGATTTTATAGAGTAAAAAGACCCACTGTCTACCTTGCGTGTTGCATTTTTTTCTTGAGTTTTACATATTTCCTTTAGTTTTATTTTTACATGCAAAGAAATTTTCTTTTCAAATATATATTTTTAGGTATGTATTTGGGATTTTGAATTACTTACAAAGGCTTCTTTTTTTTAAAGTTTGTTTTTAACAGGTTAAGGTACAATTTATATAACACAAAACTCACCATATGCATAAAATTCAATGATTTTAGGCCCTGGCAGGGTGGCTCGGTTGGTTGGAGCAATGTCCCATTCACCAAAAGGTTGAAGGTTCGATCCCTGGTCAGGGCATATACCTAGCTTATGGGCTTGGTCCCTGGTCCAGATGGGAGGCAACCAACCAATCGATGTTTCTCCCTCACATCAATGTTTCTCCCCCACCCCCCACGCGCCCTCTTTAAAACCAATGAACATATCCTTGGGTGAGGATTAAAACAGCCCAATGATCTTAGTAAATTTATAGATGTATACAACCATCACCACAGTCCAGGTTTAGAACACATCTACCACCCCTGAGAGTTCCTTATTTACAGCCAGTCCCCAACCCCATTCCAAGGCTCACACTGATCTGATTGCTGAGTCTACAAATTTGCTTTTTGCAGATATTTCATGTAAATGGAATCACATGACATGTAGTCTTTTGTGTCTGGCTGCTTTCATTTGGTATAATGTTTCTGAAGTTCATCCATTTTGTAGCATGTATCATCATTTTCTTTGTATGTTTTTCAGTTGTTCTTTTCTTTGTATTGCTAAATAGTACTCCATTATATAGGTATAGTACATTTTGTTTATCCAATCACTAAGTAATGGAAATTTGGATCATTTCCAGTTTGGGGCTTTATGACTAATGCTGCTATAAACATTTGCATATATGTATTTGTGATGATATATATGCTCTTATTTCTCTTGACTTGATTCTAAAGAGGAAAACTGCTGACTCATATGGGAAATGTATGTTTAACTTAAGAAACTTCTCAAGTGTTTTGTGAAGTAGTTATAACATTATACACTCTCATCAGTAATGCATTGGGGTTTAGAAAGGCTTCTTATCTTCAAACATATTTATAATGATGATGATAGTAATAGAAACAATAACCACTATCCTATTAATTTTTATTTTCTTTTTGTGCTTTCATTTTTATTCATCAAGGATCCATTTTGTTAAAAGAAATGAGTTTGGAATTCATCTTGCCAATAATTTTAAATTATCTTTTTTTTCATTTTAATTGTTCAAGTACAGTTTTCTGGCTTTTATCCACATCCCAGCCCCAAACTAAATGTCAACTATTTACAGACCTAATTTAGGACTCTGTTATTCTGGTATATTTAATGAAAAGTTAATACAGAAAAAGTGCTTATTAAAATAAAGGTATATTAGGTTTTAGCATCTTAAAAAGCTAGTCATTTCATGTGTTTTTTTGAAAATTTTCCATTGAAAACACATAAAATTAAGTATTACCCTAATAAGTAAGTTCTAAAAACAAATTAATCCTCTTGCTTACTGGTTTGTTTTTTGTAATTAGGTGTATGGCTAACATTTAATACTCAGTGTTAAAAACAAACAACCTCATAACCTTGAGCTGCTGCTGTCCATCAAGAATCTGTCATCTTTAGGAGGAAATAACTTAAAAATATAAACAACCTGATAGTGCAGAAGCTACAGCTTCTACATCCTAAAATCATTCTTCCCTACTCCATCTACCATTTCTTTCTTTCCATAAAAAATATAAATTTGCTCCTTCCTCCCCATGCGTATCAGGAGAGGTGGGCCCAGCCCACAAAGGGTGAGTTGTGGTTTGTCTGAGTCAACAGCTGTAATCTCAGCGTCCTCCTTAATGTGTGGAAAGTGGGTCCACTGGGAAGACTTCTTGTAAGAAAACAGTTCTCCTTTTTTACCTTTAGAAGTTGTTGTGAGAGAATATGAAGCCTAAAGCTGCCGCAGGCATCCTTCTACCATCTTAGGAGCACTGGGGTGTGTAATAGAGGAATGGGGTACGAAGTCCCAGGCTCACTGGTGGTGCTACTGACCTGATGAACTGATCAACTCTGGAGACGGCCCACCTAGGGTCTACCTTCTCTGCAAGCTGATATATTAAAGAAAAATAGAGCAAATTAGGTTGGATTTTCGACTAGTAGCAGAAAGCATCCTCATTAAAATATTCATACCATATACTTTAATTCTACCTATAATTTCACACCATAGGTCTCAAGTAAAATGACACAACTCACTTCTTCATCTCAGAGAACAAAGTGAGAGTAAAGTCGTGAACCCAGGTTTAAACAGAATTTATCTCAACTGCAGGCTTATTGCAGATGTTACTTACTATCATCTTGTTAAATTCCGGCAGGATGATAACCTCTTTCACACAACTAATGCATAACATAATTAAAATATGCATAAAATAATCTTGAAATTTGCTTGGAAATAAAATAGTCATCTCTGAGAGTAGAGAAATTGTGTTCGAATTACTGTTCCTTTGAAATAAACTTCTGAATCAATTACCTGCTCTTTAGATTTTAGATTCCCACTGTAACTGTTCAGATGGAACGCAAGAGCAGAACCCACCCTCTTCTAACCACATTGGCTGTCCCCCTCTGAAACCTGTCCAGCTCCCTCGTATTATTAGAGTCTGTGGAATGTAGAACCAAATACTGATTTACAATTAGTTTCACAATGTTTTATGCAAGGATCAAGATGTTTTGATTTACTTTTCTAGCTTGTTTTTCATTATACATTTTTTGTCAATTATTTAAATTGTTAGTTTGTTTTCAGTTTTCATGGACTTTTTAAACTTGTGATTCAAACTTTCTGTTATATACAATATTTTAATGGCCCTCCAGATAAAATTATTAAATAGGATACATTTTAAAAGTCTACCTTTTATCTCTCGATGCTCATTGTGCCCCACAGAAAACCATTTTTTAAAATTCTCCATTGTTTCTATTTACAAATACAGGGAGAGAGAACAGCTATAGCTATAGATTCCCATTCTTATCTATTTTATTAAAAACATATGCTGTGTACTATGCAAACACTCTTATTCCTTGCTCCAAACATATTCTGGAGATTATTCCATTGGAGACTATTCTAATTTTTTCTTCCAGTGCAGAGTACTTCATTGTTGGGATGTACATCAGTGGATTCATACACTCCCCCTTGCTTCCCAGCATTGTGTCTGATTTATGCTAAGATCCACACAGGAGTTTCCTGTGACAGACACTGAGTTGGTCACACAACCTGGAGGGCCTCAGAAGTACATCTTTTTCACTAGAGTTGTGCTTTGTCCTGAAGCCTCTAAACAGGGGTGTCAAACTAATTTTCACTAAGGGCCATATCAGCCTTGAGGTTGCCTTCAAAGGGCCGAAATAATTTTAGAACTACATAAATATAACTACTCCTTAAATACTAAGGAGTTGAAATTACATTTGGCCCTTTGAAGGCAACCTTGAGGCTGATATGGCTCTCGGTGAAAATGAGTTTGACACCCCTGTTCTAAGACCTATTTATGAGTGAGGGTGCACCTCAAGGCAAACAGCACAGCACTGATTTTTATCTATGAGATAGGAAAAGACTGAAGTGTTGAAGCCCACCATTAGTCTAATTAACAGGGACTTCAGGAAGTACCCAGGTTTGCCCTGACTGATGTGGCTCAATGGGTTGGGCGTCAGCCTGCAAACTGAAAGGTCACCAGTTTGATTCCTGGTCAGGGCACATGCCAGGTAACTGATTGATGTTTCTCTCCCTCTTTTTCCCTCCCTCTCTTTCTTAAATAAAAATAAATAAATAAGTAAAATCTTTCTTTTTTCTTTCTCTTTTTTAAAAAGGAGAATCCTGGGTTTTCCTGGCCATGTAGCTCAGTTGGTTGGAGTGTCGCCCCAATACACCAAGGTTGCCAGTTTTATCCCTGGTCAGGGCACATAAAAGAAGTAACCAATGAATGCATAAATAAGTAGAACAAATCTCTCTCTCTCTCTCTTTCAATTCAATAAAGTTTTTAAAATTATAAGAAGTACCCAAGTTTAGATTCTTTAAAAAACAATTAGAGAAAAAGAGACTGAAGGACATGATTATAAAAATTTTAAATGCATCACCTCCTTACAACTGACCTGAATTTCTTATACTTATTGTCCCCTTTCTGTGTCCCATGCTGCAAAGGGACTTACATGTTTGTCTTTGAGAAACAAAGATGTAGGGGACCACCATGTATGGGTTCATTGCAGGCTTTCTCCCAGCTCAGGAAAAAACACCTAACCACAGAATGCAGAAAACTCATGAAAAAGCATGGAAGGAGCAAGGAAATTTTCCAGATCCCCATGTGACCAAAGTTCAGGACTATAAATGAAAATTATTAGTCTATTGTGATGAAATCCTCTTTCCCTTTTCTTTCTATTTCTTGTCCTTGTAGCCATATGATGCAGATGATTTTCACTTCATATTTAATTGGGGAAATTTTTATAAAGAAATGTGGGCAGAGGGTGAATTCAGGTACATAGGAGACAGTAAGGGTTGAATACAGAGGGACCAGGGACAGAACAAAAATAAGTAAGACACTGCAGTTGGTTGATACTGGAACTTCCAGGTCAAGGGTGGGGGGATGGGGCGGGTGGGGCAGGGGGTGGGGGTGTTGAGGAAGCCGGCAGGGAGGATGTGATCCACAGGGTCACTGAACCAGGACCAAAGCAGATCCTGAGGGAGCGCTCTCTTTGTGGAGTAAGAACCAAGCAGGAAAGTTTCCCATGCTGCGAAGAAGTGGGGACAGAAGGTTCTTTCTTCCTCCAGTGTCACCATTGTCACTTCAGCTCAGGAGTCCTGCAGACAGAGGAGAGTGCTGTTCCCAGACCTAGCCAACAAGCAACTTTCCCCCTCCCTCTCAGGGCCTCCTGTTACAGCTCTGAAGTAAGAAGAAAAGTTCCCAGGTCACCCTGAGCCGGAGCTGCTTTAGAGCAGGCCTTTTATTAAACGGTGAGGAGTTTAGTGTAAACTGCCTGACCAGAAGTCAGATCCAAAGGCTTTCCCATTGTTTCTGTCGCCTCCACATTCTGTTCTAGGGACCCCGAATATGTCTCTAAAATACAGTTAAAGAGCTTTACCTGTTGGCTGAAGTCCAGAGTGTCCTGGGAAAGAAAGGAAGATATAGACTTAAAAGATATAGAGCTAAATCTGTCCCCAGTTACAGTGTCCTCAGCCCCGGACCACCTGAAATTTCTCTAACACCATGACCCCCACAGCAGAGAGGCAAGCAGAAACTGGGAGCAGTGACCCACGAAGCTTTAGTCACACAAATCTGGTGCAATTTTATTAACTGTGGTGTCTGTTCCTTCATTTATTCCAGGATCTTGACCCCAATGCCCATACATATTAACCCTTCTCTTACCTCTACAGGCCATAATTCCTTATGTTTCCACCATAACTAACCACGTACTATTGATTTCTGGGTTTCCAGGAAATTTGAGATCAAACAGGGAAGGGCTTTATACGGGGCCACTGATATACAGAGAGCTAACTTGAACAGTCGTATTTCTTCCACCACACAGCCTGTGGGGACCTTCAGCTGCCAACAGGTTCCTTACCTTTCTGATTCCTGAAGTAGATGAACAGCCCCGCCCCAAGGAACAGCAGACCCAGAACGAAGCCTCCAACTCCACTCAGCATCTTGCTCTGTGCAGATTCAGACTGTGCCCCTGAGAGAAGAAGCTGGTTTTAGTGACTTTTATCCCAAACCAACTTCTCTGATTGACACTCTGGGACTGAGAGCTTTGAGAGTGGGAAGAAGCCTCCCCTAGAAGAACCAGAACAATTGCCCATTTCTGGAGAAGAGACCTAAAAATCACCCTGAGGAGACACAAGGTTCAGGTACTAAACTCACTGAAACATCACGGCCCTGACACAAGGCCACTACTTCCGTATCTGATGGATGCGGAGCCTGGGGTTCAGTAAGATGGAGTCCTTGTCCAGGGTGACAGAGCTAATGAACGGCAGAGCAGAGACTGAACTCTCCCTGTGTCAGGAAGGTCCCTATGCTGCAGAGGATGTGGCTTTGCTCAGATCTCACTGGACAACTCAGAGCAACAGTGCAGAAGCACCACCCCAGCCAGGGCAGGGGACTGGTGCCCAGGGCCAAGAAGGAACATGACCTGTGACATCGTGGGAAAGTTCATAACAAGGACAACTGCTCTTCTGACTGCCAGGAACAACGGCTTCCCCAAGGACTCTAAGTATTTATAAAAATTGTCACAGGGTCACCCCGTGTGACCTGTGCAGAAGGAGAGAACATGAGCAAATGAAAACGTGGTGTGGGGAGGGGAGAACCCCGACACTCAGGGTGAGCAAAGCCCCCCATGGTGGGTGAGGCCCGAGTGGGGACAGAACACTTCTCACTCCACTCCATGGTGACAGGGTCCGTCTGGCTCGGGTGCTGCACTTGGCAGGTGTAGACCTCCCCACTCCGGGGAACGGTTTCCAGCATCACCAGGATCTGGAAGGTCCAGTCTCCATTCCGGATCAGGCCCGTGGAGACAACCCCGTCTTCCTCTTCCTGGCCATTCCGCAGCCACTGGACTTCAATGTTACGGGGGTAGAAGCCATTCACGGAGCAGACCAGGAGGTTGTGGTGCTGCAGGCGCTGCGTCTTTGCAGGGTACACAGTCACTGTAGGCGCAGCTAGGAGAGAAAAGACGGGGGAACATGAGGGACGCAGAGGCGGCTCCTGGGCTGGCTGCCTTTCAGCCTCCAGGCTCCAGTCTCAGGCTCCAGCCTCGGGCAGGCCTCCCTCAGAGCTGGCCCTGTGGCCCAGCAGGAGTTAGTGCCATGAGCCTCAAATCTATCCCTACAGCAGGGGCCCACCAGATCTGAGAGAGGTTGAGGAAATTTGTGGGATTTTTTCATATCTTGAAAATTATTCATTGTTGAACTGAAGTATTTACAAATCTTTGCAAGGAATATAGTGCATTAATTAAAAGTGTGATTTCTGGAGCAGGGCTGCCTGAGTTCAAATCCAGGTTCTGCCCCTCACTGGCTGACCCTGGGAGAATTTTTACATTCCCCCATTCTGAGCTTTCTGACCTGTAAAGTGGGATAATAACACTAACTTACTTCTTAAAGCTATATGACGATCAATGGAACTGAAATATTAAAACAATGGCTGGAACTTAGCCATCAATATATGTTACCTATTTATTATGCTTGTTCACTTGGAGAGAAAATATAATTCAAAGCAGTGTGGATAAATTGGGGAATAGCTTGGGGAAGATGGGAATGGGACACGCACACCTGAGAACTCCACGGAACTGGTTCTACCTGGAAAGCATGAAAGACACAGGTGATTCTGAGTCCCTGAAAAGCGTAACTTCTGAAGGAGAGGGGAAGGAGCAAGGAAAGTCATTTATTTAAAAATACTTATAATTACACTCAGTTGAGCAATCCCTCTCCTTTTCAGAAGTGTATCTATTATTGGGATTGTTATCATTTTATACTTGTCTCTTGTTTTTAGTTGACATTTGAGCTCAAGGAAGGGTCTGGGACTCACCAATATGTGTGTTTCCTGCCTGAGACCAAGCTCAATAAATACAACGGAGGAGTAGGGGAGGGGAGGGGAAGGAAGAAAAGGGAGAGGAGGAGGAGAAGAAACCTGGGGGAAAAGTTTTTATGCAACACCACAAAATGGTAGGTTTAAGACTGATAGTAAATCATGGCTAACAATTTTGCAGTACATTTTATTTATATTAAAGGTGTTTAAATTCTAAACGTGGAAAGTAATAAAACAGAAACAACACAGAAACCAGGAACTGGAGAAACTGCTGACTTGAACATTAGCAAAGTGTTCGCCTTACTGCATGGAGAACCCATAAAATCACCGAGAAAAACGTCAGGCCCCCAGACATGATAGACATTGGCAATTCTTAGAGCAGGAACAACAATTAGTCAATAAATACGTGAAAATGTCCAAGAACCTTAGAAATCAACGAAGTACAAATTAAAAATATAAAATTTCAACTATTTGGTAATATTGAAAAAAATTAGACTGAGCTAAACTGTCACAACTATAAAATGATAGTATGTAACTACTTAAATACTATTAGCATTATAATAGTAACATCCATATGTAAAGTAACAAAACTATAATTAAAAAACCTGATTTTATAATCACTTCAACTATGTAAAAATATGTACACTAATTTAAAAAAAGCAAGAAAGACCTAAAAGAACCTCAGAAAGGTCGGAGGTGCCTCAGAGGCCCCGCCCCCAACTCGGCCTGGTCCCCCTTCCCAGGGACGCGCTCCCGCAGCAACACGCGGCCCCGACCCCGGGTTCAGGGTTGAGGAGCGTGTGGCCTCGACGGACGGCGACTCCCCCTTTCCCACCCCCGACCTTCCACCCCTGACCTCCGCTCCCGAACCTGCACCCCAACCGGACAGCACCACCGTGGCCCTCACACCGGCCGCCGTCACCCCGGGTCTCCGACCGCGGCCCGCAGGTGCCTCACACGCGGGTTCGCTCAGTCCTGCACACGCACGCAGGGACACGCGCAGACACGCGCACGCACTCACGCACGGACACACGCACACACACGCACACACACGCGCACACGCACACCCCCGCCCCCGCCGCGCTCACTTTGCCGGTGCACCAGGAATCCATCGAACCCCTCGTAGTTGTGTCTGCAGAACCTGTCCACCTCGGCCCGCTTCTGCTCCAGGAAGTCCTCCTGCCCGTTCCAGTACTTGGCGCTCGGCCGCCCCAGCTCGTTCATCGCCAGGAACTTCCCCACGTCGCTGTCGAAGCGCACGTACTCCTCCCGGTTGTAAAAGTATCTCTGCAGGTACCGCACCCGCTGCGTCCCGTTGGAGTGATGACACTCGGACTTAACCTGCTCCAAGAAAGGCGCTGCGGGGACAGAACGACCCGGTCACACGGGTTAGACGTTGACGGCGCCGCCGCCCTGGGCGGGCGCCCGGCCGGTGGGGACTCGAGGCCCCGGCGTCCCGACTGCCAGCTCCGGGGTCGCCCCTCGTCCGGGCCGGAGTGGGGTGCTCGGGGGAGGCCCCCGGGGCCCTCGGCCGCCGGGGATCCACTCCCTGCGGGGACCAGGACCCGGCGCTGGGCGAGGGCTCGTGCCGTCACCGCCTCCTCCCCGGAGCCCCCCCGCCCTCCCGCGGTCCCTTGCCTCCCTCCCCTCCTCCCTTCCCGTACACCCGCCCTCCTCGCTCGGTCGCCCTGTCGTTGCCGGGTCTGCCGGTGGGACCTGTCCCCGGCCAGCGGCCCCTGGGAATCCAGAAGGAACACGGGCCTCTGCCGCCGCCGCTCTGGGGCTCGGCGGTCGGACCCCAACCACCGAGAATCCACGCGGGAGAGAGAAACGTCAGGAGAAAAGGATGGGGTTCCAGAACTGAGATACTAACAGGATCTAAGTTACGTTAGGGTGACAGGCAGTGGCCTCTGAGTGACACCGAAGATGAGACAAGGAGGTCGAGTCACTGTGAGCTGGAGGAAGACGGGTGTGAGTATAGTTTGGGGAAGGGGGACACATTCCAGGGAAAGGCTGCTGCACGGGCAGGGCAAGAGCGGACAGAACCCGCGAACCTCCTGCAGGGACCAGGGGAGAGCAGGTCCCTGAGGCGCAGACAGCGGGAGGGAGGGGAGATGGGACTGGACAGTCAGGGGGGGGCCGGTACCCAGAGCCTGCGGGTGAGTGAGGATGGCACCTTACACCAAATGTGACGGGAAACTACCGACGAGTTTCAGGGAGAAATAAGCATAGTCCCAGTGGGGCCGCATCTCTTCTGCATGTCCGAACCCAGAAAGCTCAGAAAACCAGAAGAATACACCGGTGGTTAAAAATAAGAGGACTAGCTTGGGCTGGTGTGGCTCCGTGGATTAAGTGCCAGCCTAGGAACCGAAGGGCCAAGGTTTGAGTCCCAGGCAGGGCACGTGCCTGGGTTGAGGGCCAGGTCCCCAGTTGGGGGCTGTGCAAGAGAAAACCACACACTGATGCTTCTGTCCCTCTTTTTCCCTCTCCCTACCCCCTCTCCAAAAATAAATAAATAATCTTAAAAAAAAAACTATGAGGAATAAATGGAAACTTCTGATCTCATCAGTAATGCCGAAAGTAGAATTACTGCAGAAATTTTAGACACTTTACTGAAAATACTTGTGATTTAAAAAAGTAGTTGAAAGTTAATTAGAGATGTGACGATAGAGATTTCAAGAACTCGTGAAATTTTGAAAACCATTGCATAAGGCAAAAAGTAAAAACGAAGATTTTAAACTTCAGTGATTGAATGGATTCAACAAGAAAGCAGTGAGTTTATACATCTCTCTCTCTCTCTCCCTCTCTCTCTCTCTGTCTCTCTCCCTCTCTCTCTCTCTCTCCCTCTTCCTCTGTAATGAGCTAAAATAAACCACGAAGAACTGAATTGAAAGGTGAGTGTGTATATGAAGTGTGAGTCTAGAAGTTTTAGAAACAGCCAGTGTAAAACAGTGTTCTCAACCTCAACTCTATTGACATTTTGGACCAGAAAATTCTTTGTGGTTGAGGGTGGGTGGGATATTCTGTATACAGTAGGCTGTACACAGCATCCCTGGCCTCTGTACCCACTAGCCACCAGAAGAAACCCCCAGGGTAACAACCATCTGGCTCCAGATATTGCCAGGTGTCCCAGGGGTGGGCAGAGGGGGAAGGTGTAGCGAGCCTTCACAGAGTGAGCTCCGCTGGTGTGAACCATCTGAAAAACCTGTGATGAAAAGGCCACTGTTAATTATGGAGCAGGTGAGAATACATAGAAAGTTCTATTAATATTATGTCTGTAGAAAATCTTGGTCCTATATGAAATTTGTATTTTTTAGCAGTCTGGTCCCTGTACACAGTAATATGTTTAGCAAAATAAATTTGTTCAGGACCTGTTTACCCGTTTCTTTGCCTTGTCAACCAATCACCAAGGCATATAATTTATCCTTCACATCATCTTCTTTCTTAATTTCTCTGGCACTGGTCCACTATTTATCTACAGTAGAAAACTACAGCCACAGCCATTTGATTTCTGTACAATGTCCCCACTAATTCATTTTCTGTGTCCTGCTCCCAATAATACCAGAGGGCATCGAATTACTACCCTTGGCCAGATGTGGAACTCTCATTTTTACAGTCATTTCCCCTCAGAAGGGGAGACTAGGATGACATTCTCGTGGAGACAGTTTACAGAAATGAGCAGGTTCCCAGGCTCTGAGTAGAGACCTTCACTTAGAAATGAGGGCAGAGAGGAGGGTGCTCTGGTCAGCGCACATTTATTCACAAATTCTCTAGTGCTTCCTGACACACGAGAAAGTTGAAAAATAAAAATGTGTGAAGTTGCTGTTCACCATAGCCTGTGTGGTCATCACTGTTGGTCCCTGTCCACTGCCCAACTATAACAAATAAAAATACAGTGCCCGCTTAAATTTGGATTTCAAATAAATAATTGTTGTTTCTCTGAAATTCAGATTTAATTGGGCATCTGGTATTTTATTTGTCAACCCTAGCCCATTGTGCTAATAAAATCTCAGAAAAGGGAGTGTCTTTAACATTTCCTTGTGTTCTTCCTCATGGTAGTCTGCACATAGTGTGAGCCTATATGGGACTTTTCAAGTCATAAATGCAAAATAAATGTGAACTTCTCCTCTCCATCAGAACTAGCAGCCCTTGCATCTGCCCACCCCCAACCCTCAGACACACACTGGCACGTGCGGACATCAGAAATTTCATCAGTAACTCAGACTCAGCCAAGCCACTGTTCACTCACTATGGTGCTTAGAAGCCCAAACTTGATTTTCTAATTAGACTTAGAAAATCTAATTTTGAATATTAACACTTCCACTTGGGTCAGATTTTAATATCCATGTGCCTCTTTTTCTTCATCTCTAAAATAGATTTAGTGATAGTATACTCCCCACAGGATATGTTAAGTGTGAAATTAAGTAGCACTGATCACATAATAAGTAATCAATAAATACATTGTTATTTTAATTCTTATAACCCCCATGAAGGCAAGCTCACAAGATTTTTCTGTTTTTAACTTCCTAAAGCAAATATCTTCATCATAATTTGGCAGTTGTCTTTAATTAATTGTATCACTAAGCGTCATTTTGAATGCATGAGGACAGAAGTTTGGTTTGTGTGTAATAATGGGACATACACGACCCTTGTGTGAGTGCACTGACGTAGAGGAGAGGGCCTTTCTAGACACTGAGCGTCAGATTATGTACTCCGGGTTCTACAACTGACTGTGAGACTCTGGGTGAGTTACTTAAACTTTGAATTTTAGATTCCATAGAGTATTATATTTTTAATTACTGCAGATAGGATTGTTATGAGAATTACATACGAAAATTTATAGGCTTGGTACATAGTAACTGCAGAATGTTACAATTCTCCATGCTGATAGAGACCAGATTTGTTTTGTTGATGCCTCCATCCTCGTTATATAGGGTGATAACTGGTCTATTTTAGGTCATGAATAAACACTGGCTGTGTAGTCAGTGGGTTTTTGCATAACCAATCACCTCTGCATTCAAGATCACTGTCGTGATTCCTTGCTCCAGACTGAAACCCTCCCAGCTTCTTTTCAGGCTCGTATGTTCTTGTGCTTCAGGTCCAGCTGACTCCTGGTCCTGGGGCTCAGTCTCTCCCTGAGGTCAGCTGCTCAGACGAGTCACCTGTAATCCATCCTTCACATCTTCAGTTCCCATTCTCTCTTCAAACGGTCCACTCCAGTTTCCATCTTGTACAATTCACTGACTGCACACATTACATTTGCCAAATTCAGTGCTCACTTCTCTGCGTGTTCTTGTTTCCCTACCTCCTTTCCACACCTGACCAATCTCTCCTCTGGTAAAATTGGCTTCCCTTCCCCTTTATGCATCACACTCTCAAAACGGCTGGCACCCCTTCTCAGTCCCCTTGGCTGCCTCACTAGCCCTTGGTCCTCTGGGCTCAGCCCTTCCCACCTTCTTGTCTGCACACACACTCACTCACTCATTGCGTGGCCTCCTCCAGTTTCCTGGACTTTAACACAGCACATGTGTCAGTGACACCAGCATATGTACCTCCAGCCCTGGCCGGCTCCCCGAACTCCAGGCTCCTGTATTCAACTGACCTCTTGACAGATCCACATAAATGTCAAAAAAATCCTTTCATACTTAAACAAAATATTTATTCCTAACCACCCACTTCAAATTTTCTTACAATGTTCCTTATCTCAATAAACAACACCACTAAGTTTATTCAAATTATTTAAGGCAAACTTTTTAGAGATAATCTTGATTTTGTACTCCTCCCCCATTTGACCCATTAAAAGTCATGGAAATATCTACCCCAAATCTGTTCACCCTGTCTTTACCTCTCTCCTTGTCACTACCACACAAAATGGAGCCCCAAGCATGTTTTCCCTGGAGAACTCGTCCATACTCCTAATGGCCCCACTGACTCCAATTATGAACCCCTACAACCCAGTCTCCACATGGTAGCTGGTGTTGTTTTTTTTTAAATAAATATAAATGGACTCTTCTTGTTCACATGTCTCATCAAATAAAATTCAAATTTCTTACCATGGACATCAGAGCCCAGAATGAGTTCTCTCCCGTCTTCTCCACCCTCTTCCTATCTCAGTGTCACTCTCCAACTTGCTGGCTGTGCCTGAGCCACTCCAGCCTTCCTTCTGTCCCTTAAACATGGCAAGTACGTTCCCACACTTTGGCATTTCCTTGCTCCTCTCCCTGGAACTCTTGTCCCTTAGATCTTCACATGATGGCTTCCCTCATCATTCAGGTCTTAAAAAAATGTCACATTCTCAGGGAGAGCTCCCTAACCACCTGAACCAAAGTCAGGTAAATTTGATTCTCTCTGTCCCATAGCCCTGGTATATTATTTTCAGAGCCATTAATACTCCCTGATTTTTTTTCTTAAATGTTATGGGGTTATTTATTGTCTTTCTCCCCTGATGTTAGCTTAGTTCCATGATAATAAGGGACTTTCTATCATATTCAGATAGGATTCTCTGAGCCTAGAACAGAGCCCAGTGAATAATAGTTGCTCAGATAAATATCTGTGGCCTAAGTGAATGAACCCAGGTTCTGGGACTTCATCATTGTAGGGATTCTGGAAAGCAGAGGGGCTCAAGCTTCTACACTTTTTTTTTCTGATGACACATTATATCCCTTCTACATTCTGTGAGAAATTCAAACAAAGTTTTTTTTTCTTTTTCTATTGTTAGAAGAAACTTTCACCAGTAAGGAAAGGGTGACTTTTTTAAAAAGGGAAAATATCACTATATTTTATCTTGCTATGGATCTGTTCCAGTGCTGTGGATCTGTGTGAACTTTGGGATCTCAGGGGTGGTGACTATATGTGGAAAGAATAGGGAGAGACTGAGCCCTGGCTGGTGTAGCTCAGTGGGTTGAGTGCCAGCCTGCAAACCAAAGGGTCACTGGTTCAATTGACAGTCAGGGCACATGCCTAAGCTGTGGGCCAGGTCCCCAACTGGGGTCGAGCAAGAGGCAACCACACATGGATGTTTCTCTCCTTCTCTTTCTCCCTGCCTTTCTCTAAAAATAAATAAATAAAATCTTTTTAAAAAGAGTAGAGAGGAACTGGAAGTAGAGGTAACCAAACATGGCTAATTAAGGAAAACAGAGGGCATGCTGAATGGACATGTGACATTTGAAGCCAAGACTCCAGGAGGCCAATGATTTCCCTTGACTTGATTATTGACTTTCAGCACCATGGGATGAAAGCAGCCTTCACATTCTATACTCCTGTTCAAGGTGTATAATTTGAACCTATGAAATTGCTAGTATTTGATTCTTTTTTAACTTAAGGAAGAGAACTTCATACAATTTATCTCTACTAGTTTAATCCCCACCATGGACTCAGATCAGACAAAGGGAGATGTAGGAGAAACTGACAATACGGAAAAGTTCAAGACAGATTCATAATGAACACAAACCTGGCCAGGTGTTCAGAAGATGCCTTAAGTTCTTTAAGGAACCATTGGATGGGAATTAGTTTGATATCATTGTTTCTAAATCTTCTCAAGATCCCGAGGGAATGGGACACAAGGTTGGAGAGGCTTTAGTGGAGGAGAGCTGGAAGAAACGACCTGTGTACGTGGAGCCCCTGACACAGCTCTGGTACAGGGTGAGCACCCAGGCTCCTTTGTTGTGGAAAGAATTGGGGATCCATATGATAAAGACAGGTGGTCATTGAAGAAAACGCCGCAATATTCTAAGGGACATAGCCTAGAGACAGTGATAAAGTGAATCCCTTCCTTCTTTCACCCCAGAATTTCTCACCCCCTATACCCAAAATATGCACTTACATGGTGTGTCCCTGGCCCAAGCCAGGAGAGGGCTCAGTACCATCAGTATCACCATCAGAGCTGTCATCCAGGAGCCTCCAGGGAAGCACAGATGCACCATGCTGGAGAATGGAGAGGACGGTGTGCAGAGAGCAGGCAAGTCTCACTCAGTGAGCACTATGACCTTTCTCCACCCACATCCCAAATAATATCAACCAAGGAACTCATTTCTTTGTTCCTGGATTGGGTAATTTCAGTGTTGAGAACCAATCAGCATGAGAGATGAATGGTGTCATCAAATGCTGGTCAGAGATTCAGTATGAAGGTCTTCTTCTGAAAGTTAGAATTTCCTGCATTAAAAAGATTGTTTTAATTTATTGCTTTAAAGGTTTGATTCAGTTGTCTCTGAAACATTTTATTGGGCTCCTATTATGAGCCAATTCTGTGTTGGTCAATGCTGTGTGTACAGGTTGGAGCCTTTTAGGAGTATATTGATTTCTCAGACTTGCAGACAGAGCTATTTTGACAAATGTGTGTATGAGTGTGTTTAGGAGTTTAGGGGATGGAGAAGATGATTGCAAGACCCTCAATTTTTCCCTTATTGCATCATAGCTTAGTGTTGTAAATTTGGGGAAATTACTTAACCTCTCACAATTAAAGTCACTGTGATCTTTCAGGTGTTTTAATTCTGGAAAATGCTGTGATTCTGTGGACACTTCAAGGAGCAGCTTCTCCTAGTAACTGATGACATGACAGACTTATAGCCATTGATTGGAGAATATAATCTGTACCTCTTTTTAAGGAGGAATGACTCTGACTGAAGGAAACTGAAAGTTGTTCAATAATTAGCCCGAGTGAAAAGGTTTTTCAGATTTATCTCCTGATGCTGTTGCTGAGTTTAGTGGCAACTCCAGAATACACATAGAGAGAGGGCTTAGAGGAGGTGATCTATACGGAATGGAGGGGAAAGTACCTTTGAATAGCACCTTTGGATAACTTTTAACCCAACAATGTGATAAGGCCAACTGTCCAAACCAAAGCATCCAGGAGGTTGAGAGATTGATAAAGGACTCAAAGTCAGCCTGTGACACAATTCTGCTTTAGAACAATTAATATTTTATGTGAAAAAAATGTCCAGTGCCTTACTCTTGGTCTCTGTTATGATTTTTCATTTTCTTAAGGACATGCTCCCTTGCTTATTTAACTTCTTGCTTTCTTCTAAGAAAAGTTAAAAAAGACTTTGTTAATAAAATTGTTATACAATGTTCAGGAAATGGAGTGATGTGGAAAAGCTAGAAATTATATCCTTTGATGTAATTATATAATTTTAAATGTATAATTCTACTTTCTATAATTATTACACATAATTTTAATATGAGTGTAATTCTCAGATCCTGAGTACACTTTAAAGGACCATTCTCTATCTAAATGTCATCATTAATTCTCACTCCATGACAGTTCTAACAAGTAGTTCTTCAT
>PVIA01013928.1:0-29395 GCA_004024845.1 Tonatia bakeri
CTCCATCCTGCCCCCTAAATCCTCCAGCATCCCCCCCCCCACCTTAGGTCATATCCGTGGGTTTTACATATAAGTTCTTTGAGTCCTCTGTTTCCCATGACATTTTTTATCTCTCCCTATTTTATGTCTACTAACCATGCTTCTTCTTCCCTGTACCTTTCCCCCCCATTCCTCCCTTCCCCCTCCCCACTGAAATCTGTCTGTGTGATGTCTATTTCTCTGGTTGGGTTCCT
Source organism: Tonatia bakeri (assembly GCA_004024845.1). Classification (NCBI taxonomy): domain Eukaryota; kingdom Metazoa; phylum Chordata; class Mammalia; order Chiroptera; family Phyllostomidae; genus Tonatia; species Tonatia bakeri. The sequence goes on from PVIA01013928.1 coordinate 234, forward strand.
GTTCTGGTTGTTTGCTTAGTTTTTGTTTTTGTTGTTTTTCTTTTCTTTTAGGTTCATTTGTTGATAGTTGTGAATTTGTTGTCACTTTATGGTTCATATTTTTTATCTTCTTTTTCTTAGATAAGTCCCTTTAACATTTCATATAATAAGGGCTTGGTGATGATGAACTCCTTTAACTTGACCTTGTCTGGGAAGCACTTTATCTGCCCTTCCATTTTGAATGAAAGCTTTGCTGGATAGAGTAATCTTGGATGTAGGTCCTCGCCTTTCATGACTTGGAATACTTCTTCCCAGCCTGTTCTTGACTGCAAGGTTTCTTTTGAGAAATCAGCTGACAGTCTGATGGGAACTCCTTTGTAGGTGACTGTCTCCTTTCCTCTTGCTTCTTTTAGGATTCTCTCTTTATCTTTAATCTTGGGTAACTTAATGATGATGTGTCTTGGTGTGTTCCTTATTGGGTTCAACTTCTTTGGGACTCTCTGGGATTCTTGGACTTCCTGGAAGTCTATTTCCTTCCCCAGATTGGGGAAATTTCCCTTCACTATTTATTCAAATAAGTTTTTGATTTCTTGTTCTTTCTCTTCTCCTTCTGGGGCCCCTATAATTTGGATACTGGAACATTTCAGGTTGTCCCAGAGGTTTGTAAGAGTCTTTTCACTTTTCTGAAGTCTTGTTTCTTCATTTTCTTCTGGATGGATGTTTATTTTTTTCTTTTTGTTCCAAATCATTGCTTTGAGTCCTAGTTTCCTTCCTGTCACTGTTGGTTCCCTGAACATTCTGCTTTATTTCACTTTGGGTATTTTTTTTTTCATTTTCAACCAAGCTCAATCAGATCTGTGAGCATTTTGATTACAAGGGCTTTAAATTCTCCATCAGATAGGTTGGCAATCTCCTCCTCACTTAGTTCTCTTTCTGAGGCTTTGCTCTGTTCTTTCATTTGGGCCATATTTCTTTGTCTTGGTGCATCTGATAAATTGTAGGGGGGCAGGCCCTTAGGTATTCCCAAGGGCAGGGCAACCCTATTTGCTGTTCTGCAGCTCTGCCTGTGAGGGAGGGGCCAGAGAGGGAACAGTGCAGCTCACCTGCTCATCTCTAGTGCACTTTTCAATGAACTCTCCTGTGAGACTGGGAGTTTGTTGATAGTTGTGAATTTGTTGTCATTTTACGGTTCATATTTCACTGCCGAAACTGCCTGTAGCCCACAGCCACCTCTGAGTTTCCTTAAGTCAGCCCCTCCCATACAGTCACGGAGCTGGACAGCCAGCCCTGCCCCCAAGGTTCACCGGGTCTCGAGTTTTTTCTGAGTCACCTGTTGGCTCCCTGCCTTACTGGTCTGGTTGTTCTGGTTGATTTTTTCTTTAATTCCTTTGTTGTCAGAGTTCCATGCAGTTTGATTTTCTGGTGCTTTTGGTTGTTTATTGATTTCAGATTGGTTGTTATCCTCCTTTTAGTTGGTGAGAAAGCCAAGGGTCTCTACCTATGACTCCATCTTGGCCGGAACTCTTGTATCTCACCTATGGGTTTTGACTGTAGCAATTCTTTCATTGTTGTCCACTTCTAGGTGTTTGTTTATTTCCATTGTTATTTCCTTTTTCAAACTTAAAGTACATTCATTGATTTCAGAGTGAGAGAAAGGAGGAGAGCAAGGGAAACATCGATGTGAGCAAAAACATTGATTGGTTGCCTCCCATATTCGTCTCAGTCCAAGATGAACTCACAACCTAGGTATGTGCCCTGATCAGGAGTCAAACAGCCTAACTTTTGGTGTACGGGACAATGCTCCAAACAACTGAGCCACACCAGCCAGGGCTTTATTGAGATTTTCTGTTTACCCATGAATTTTAGGGACCATTTTTAACTTCTCAAGAGTAAAAAAAGTTTTATAGATTCTTTTCTTTTTATTGAATTCTACTTTAATTTCATTGTATCAGGAAACATGGGCTGATTGATAGCCTGAAATTTATTGTGACTTTCTTTAGACATAGTATTTTGTCACTTTTTGCAAATACTGTAGATGTATCTGAATACAAAACATTTTCTCAATTTGTTGTGTGTACAATCTAGATTTTACCCTATCTATTGAATTGTTTTTATCTCAATGACCATACAAGATCTGTCCAGAAGGTATCCAGCCATATAATATGAAAAATAGAGACAATTATTGAAGAAGATACAATAATCATTGTACATAGGTTAATGACATCTCAGTCCCCTTCAAAGCAGGTACCTTGGGACCTCATACAGTTCTCCCAATCACCATCAGCTGTCTTGTTATATTTTCCTGAATCTCATCCACAGTCTGAAATCTCTTCCCTTTGAAAGGTGACTTTAATTTTGGGAAAGAAACAGAAGTTGTAGGACACCAAATCTGGGCTATAGTGGGGCTGAGTCACCTGGGCAATTTCATGTTTTGACAAAAAATTCTACACCAAATCCGATGCATGAGTGGGTGTGTTGTGATGAAGCTGCCAATCACCAGTTGCCCACAGCTGTGGGCTTCTGAATCATCTGAATAGTTTCCATGAAGCAATGTTCAAGCTTAATGCAAAATTTGATTCAGATTCATTGCTCTGCTCTCTCAGTCATTTTGAATGTGACAACCACCCAGTACACATGCTCATACAATGGCATCTACCACCCCCATTGACTAGTACAATGAAGTCATCATTATTCATGTGTGCACATTCCAGTCTACTCTTCTTAGTTACTGGGTTACATCGATGTCACACAAACTGTTCTTGTTATATTGACATTTGGTGGGCTTTTTCCAAAGACCTCATATATATATAAATATATATGTATATACGTGAGTGTGTGTGTGTGTGTATAATTGTTGTTCAAGTACAGTTGTCTCCATTTTCACCCCATCATGCCACCCCATGCCACCCATTCCCACCCCCCCACCTTCAAACCTACCCCCTTTAGCTTTGTCCATGTGTCCTTTATACATGTTCCTTGATGGCCTTTCCCTATTTTCCGTCTACCCCCTTCTCTCTAGTTACTGTCAGTTTGTTCTTTATTTCAATTTCTCTGCTTATATTTTGCTCAGTTGTTGATTTTGTTGATTAGGTTCCACTAGGTGAGATCATGTAGTATCTGTCTTTTACTGCCTGGCTTATTTCACCTAACATAATGTTCTCCAACAGTTCCATCCATGCTGTCATGAAGGGCAGGAGCTCCTTCTTTCTTTCTGTTACATGGCATTCCATTGTGTAAATGTACCACAATTTTTTGATCCACTCATTTACTGATGGGCACTTAGGTTGCTTCTAGCATGTGGCTATTGTAAATTGTGCTACTATGAACATTGGGGTGCATAGGTTCTTTTGAATTGGTTTTTCAGGATTCTTAGGGTATAACCCCAGCAGTGGAATTGCTGGAGACCTCACGTATTATAAAATATTTTTTTATTTTTTAATTACAGTTGACATATGGTATTCTATTGGTTTCAAGAGTATAACATAGTGATTAGACATTTATATAATTTATGATCACCCCAATAAGTCTAGTATCTGACACCATACATACTTATTACAATATTACTGACTATATTTCCTATGACAACAGCTACGTATTTTTATTTCTGTGATTTCTAACTGATCTTTTCTATTTAACTCTTATTTTGTATTTCTATATTTGTTTCATCATTTTTGGTCTTTTTTTTTTTGTAATCCATGGTTCCATCATAGCTCCTTGTGTGTCCTAAGAATACTTGAAGTAATTATTGTGCTATATCCTAAATAATCTGAAACAAATTTATATTCTGATTGTTGAATTTGAGTTCTTTTCTGAAAAATTTTTTTGTATGTTTGGTATTTTTATTTGCAGGCACAACATTTTTTGTTGTTGTTGTTGCCCTTTTTGTTTCTTTCCTTCCCTTTATGCTTATTCCATCAGTAGTGTGGGGGTTTTCTTACTTAGGCCAGAGGCCCTAGTTTAGGGTCAGGTCTCATAATATGGTATTTTAGATTTCCTGTTGTGTTATGCTATCGGGGAAGATCAGTGGGCTGCTTGGTCAAACAAGGTTGTATTTGTCTCCTTTTACCTCTTTGGTTCTGCGGTTCCAAATCAGTTACAGCCCCAGTCAGTGTTTGGAAGTAGTTTGTGTTCATTTTTTTTCCATAGGTCCCTAATTTGAGCTAGAGCTGAGCTAGAGGTGTGAGCCTGGCTCTAGTCCATGCCAGTGACCAGATGCACTGATAGTCTTTTTTAATCCACAGTTGTCTTCCTGTTTACCTCTGCTTACCTTTTAACTTAGAGCCCATTAGGTCTATGGCTTAACTTGAATTATAACCTTGTGCTTTCTTATGTTTCTGGTCAGTGAAATTGCTTGTCTTGTTTTGACCTGAATTAATATAATCTCTCTCCCCATCCCTTCCTCTGTCATGCAATGTGTTTGGAGCACAAGGGTTATGTTAAAGGGTTATTTACTGAGCTATCTTATTGAAAATCCACTTAGGGTTTTAAAGTAATTCTCTGCAAGCAAAGAAAGAAAATAGAGCATTCAGTTTATAAAGGAGCAATGAAAGGTTGTCTCTGCTTATAAGATCAGATCATTCTCTGATCTTAGCAAAGCATAAATGTAGTTATAATTACTGCTTATTCTCCTCTAATAGCAAGGGTCTTTAGCACTACTTTCTTATTATCTAGCATCTTCTACATTCAGACCTGCTTCCTTCTCTTCACTCCACTTAAAATTCCCTGGAGAGTCATCAGTACTCAGCTCCTTGTCAATTTAGTCATATAATGAAGTATTCAAACTGAATTATAAATAAAGTTTGTGGACTCACTGCACCCTTAATTTGTCAACATATGGGATGTACTTTGTGCGTGAGTGGTGAGGGAGGAAGAGGAGTTGGACTTGAGTGCATGTCTATTCTCAGAACCAGACAATGGCCCAGAGACAGACTCAAGAGCCTCTGAAATGAGGCCAATTGGAATGAGGAGGCAGCAATCATTCTGCCCTAAGATCACCTGCTACAAGGAGGAGCCAACATGGCGAAAAGGGTTTTCTAAACCAGAGTCAGAACAAGGTGTGTGCATATACATGCATTTGTATGTGTGTCTCTGTGTGCGGGTGCACACATGCATGTGCTGATAACTCATTCCCTTCAAAAGGAGCACAGAAGTTCTAATCAACTGGGCTTCCAGTTACTACCTGGAAGTGTAGGAATTACTGATCAGGGACCGGAATTATAAGAACTACATAATTGCTCCATTTCTGTTTTGTTTTCTACAAAGGTTACTGGTGACTCTCTATTTAATGAAAAAGACCCTAGGGCTTATCTTTAAGAACAGCAAGGGGAGAAGCTGGGCACTGTAGTCCATTCCATTGTCAGGCTTGGGGAGGAGAAGAATGAACCTCAGTCAACAGAATAGTAGTGCCAGTTACTAAAGAAATAAAGAACAAAATGAATGTTAAGAACCTTCTGCATGGAAGCTGGTTGGGGTCTGAAAGGGTTATTTAACCATTAAAGGTTCTATATGATTGTCAGGAACCTCCCCCTGCCCCCACTTACTTAATCTTACAGAGTATATAAAACATGGTGAAATCCTTCAATTTTGTCCACATATACACTTAGGCTGAGGAAAGACCTTCATCCTCATTTGACCCAGTGAAACATTTGATACCTAAGGAATTAAAAGAGCCACAGGCTTGTCAAGGATCTGATAGAGGTTGTGGCTCTCTTCACAGAAATGTGTAAACCCAAGTTTTGTATAGAATTTCAGAGAGTTTGTGGATGTCTGGTTAAGGTAGCTCCCAGTCTAACAAGAAGCAAATGGATTTACAAAATATGTTGTAAGGATTTCAAATTACCAGTTCTCATAGGTAATGGCACCGCATGGATTTCCCAGAATCCCCCCAGCACCTTTGGGTGATAGGTATTATTTCTATCAGTGTTCACTCCATTACTGGTAATGATATCTGATTCAGATTCAACAATGTTGTCCAAGTACCTCCATCCTGAGTGTACCCACAGACACACATAATGAAATTTTCAAACAGAATTAGATGACATTTTTCTGCATGCATCTCTTTGGTCCATGAGATCCCTGATGCCCAAAGAGATCTCTGATCCACACACAGATGCAAGAGATCTCTGCATCTATTGCTAATTTCTTTCATTCATGACCCTAAACACTGATGTTTTCTTATAGAATTTTTCATAAGTGAGATATCATTACTTTTTTATGATTATCATACATATTTTGGATCCAACACACAGAATGGACACTTCATCAGCTTTAATGCTGTCTCCTTCAGTAATATGGACATGATATTAGGAGAGTTTAAAATAATCTGCACAATCATTTCCAACTCAGCTTCTCCCCCATCTTTAAGACAGACAGTAGTTGAATTTTCATATCACCGTCACATTTCTGTGTTTGGTAGTTCTGCATTTGGTAGTTTTTCCTCTCCATCACTTGAATATTCCATCTAAGACCTTGTCCCTTCATTTTCAGCAGATGATACTGTAGTCACTGGACCAATTCCTAGCCTTGACTTCTCCATGGGGATCACAGTGACATTTTGATCAAGGGAAGAAGATCTGAAAGTTAAGTAATTGAGGAAGGAGATGATCCCTAGGGGAAGAGAAGAATTTGAGGTGAGTTTCAATACACATACGGCCTTTTGGCTTCTAAAATTCTTACTTATCCTTTAAATACTCAGTTCAAAAGGTCTCTTTTCAGTGAAGCCAACCCATCTCTCCCCCAGCAGAGTTACTTTACCCTTGTGTGCTCCCATTTCATTATAGTATTTCCCACATGGTTAAGACAAAGCTTGAACCTCCTGGTTTCAAATCATAGACTCATTACTTTCTGTGTAGTCTTAAGCAAGTCACTCAACCTGTCTATGGGTCAATCAGTGGCACAGAAGATTACTAATTCTAAGTTTTCAGTTTCATACCATAATGCCTCTCAATGTATATATGTTCTAAACAGGAATAGTCAGTGCTTCTATTTCTCCTAGATTCTACCTTTATTTCAAGAAGTGCTTTCCCCTTCCATCCTTCTAGGATAAGGCAAGACTCACCAGAAAACATGTATAAGAAGTCACTCCACCAATTAAGATAATAGGCCCAGAGGAGATCTGACTCCATGGCATCCCTGGTGTGCCAGTGAACCTGTGCCAGAAATAGGATGAGGCAGAAGAGCAAGCAGATGGCTAGGACCAGAAGAAAAGATGTCACAACCCATCAGTGTCTTCACTCTGTCTTGACTACCACCCCCACCTCTTCTGCTTCCAGATGCCATATGTATGGCAGGATCAAATTTGGAAATTCACCAAGGTGGGAAAGAAATGGGGGCTTATACCTCTCCCCTAGCAAAAGTCACCTAAAATGTGTTTTATACAATAAGACAGGGTAGGTACCTATATGGCAACTTGATGTCATATTGAAGAAGAGAAAAGGGACAAAAAGTAAATGAAAGCCCCACAAAGAAAGTTTGTTCCCTCAACAATTTTACCCCAGCATCACCCTGCCAGTCTGCATTTGTACCTGAGCTGAAGCTGAGCATGGATACCTTCAGATCCAAGTTGGTGGTCATGCTTCCTCTTCTAGGGAGGCAAGAGCTTAAGAGCCAGCCAAGACCAATTAGTATGGTGAGAACAGAGATTAAGAAGAAGGCCCTGGAATATTGGAGATAATCTGCCAAAGAGAAGGAGAAAGGAAAGGCTTGGTTAGTCCAGCGGGGAACCTTTCCAAAGAAAACCAGATAGAGTCTCTGAGAAGGGAGAGAGGACTAAGGAGACGAAGCTGAGCTTGCTATGTGGCATCCAGAGAAACAATAAAGATCTTTTTTCTCAGCTCTTTATTGATACTTGGAATTTCTTTATTATGAGGAAGGCAAAGCCATCCTTGCAAAACTAAAGATGATATACAAATAGTTCTGGGTTTGTTAACACATTAACTTAGATGTAAAATAGCTAATGAGAGGTATGAGTTTAACATCATAACACAGATTAAAATTTTTTCTTGTTCCTAATTCTAATTCTAAAAGTAATAAATGTTCAATGTAAAAATTGGAAAGACTATAAAGCTACCAAAAAGAAGGAAGAAAATGAGCCATAATTCCACTTCCCAGAGATAACCTTTGGTAGTATTTTATTTTTTTCTAGTATTTTCTATCCTCCATGCATAGTAGATATAATACTCAATATCATGTGATTTTTTTACTTTATATTATATGATAACAATTTTCCCAGATCACACTATAAACATCATTTTAATGGCTACAAAACAGCATGTTATATTTTGTTTAGTGATTAAACCATTGTTGGAGTTTGTTTCTGTTTTTTTCTCTTTCAAATGTATCTGACATGTATAAGCCTTGTCATCCTGTGACTACAAAATGAAGTTACTTTTACTTTAACTCCTATTTTGTAATAATTTTATGCTCTCAATTTACTGGATTGCAGGGATTTAACACCCCCAAAATATCTCCCATTCTTTTGAAATTTCCTCAAGGTCCTATCTCCTGTTTGTTTAAAGAGAAGTCTGCTAAAGTTCTCTTGCTCCAAAGCCCTTACCCAAGTTCTATACACTCCTCTCCCCTCTCCTCTTGGCTCCAGATCACTGCTCTCTTTGGTTCTGCCATTTGCTTCAAATAGGATCTTGGTAAGAAAGAAGGAGGGGCATGCTAAACCTCACTCTTTGTTACCATATCCCTGATATGGAACAGATCCTTCCTAGCTTCTCAAAAAATGTTTTAAGAAACAGAGGCTAACCTTTCCATCCTAGACCTGGAAGAATGTCTCCCACAAAAAGGATGACAAAAAGAAGGGCTGTTCTGGCATCATTGAGGTGGTTGTGATCAGAGAATACACCATCAGCATTCACAAGTACAACCTTGTACTTGTGAGTGGGTTCTAAGAAGCATGCCCCTTGGGCACTCAGATCTGGAAATTTGCCATGAAGAATATGGGAACACCAGATGTGCACTGTGGCACCAACCAGGCTCAACCAAACTATCTGGGCCAAAGGAATAAAGAATGTGCCATACTGTTTCTTGGTGTGGTTGTCTAGAAAATGTAATGAGAATGAAGATACACCAAACAAGCTCTATATGTTGGTTACCTACATACCTGTCACCACTTTCAAAAAACCTACACAGTTAATGCAATGAGAACTAACTTCTGGTTTTTGAATACAGTTATAAAACTGAAAAAAAATAGAACCTAACTTACAATTGCAAGATGATATAGCTTTTCTGAGATATACCACAGACCCAGAGATTTCTTCAACATCCTTTGCAGGGTGCCTCCTTGTCCATCTTCTTTCCAGTCTCACTGGAGCAGGGGCCAGTTCATCTCTACCACAGAAAGTTCTCTAAGCACTTCTCTGCCTAAGAATCCCAATCCAGCTTCCAAGTAATCCAGAGACACAAAATTATGTATGCAAGATTATCCCACTCTAAGACCGGCCTCTAAAATTTCGTTTACTTTTCTAGAATTTACCGGTTACTAACACCATCAATTATAATGTCCATAAAAAGAAACTATATCCCCAGTCACAGATGTGAGTTGCTCTTCAATTTAGCCACATTTAAACATAATAATCCAAGAGTAGCACATCTTCTAAAAACTGGGTCACGCAGAATTACCAGTATATGTAGCCAGTCAGAACCACCAGCCCAGACTAATCTGCATGGAGCTCAGGCACAGGCATCTGTTAAAGTATTTAGCACACAATCTTCCATGGGCCTCAGCAGCCCTTGTTCATAGACTGGGACCCTTACCAATAGCCCCCTGAGTATTGCTAATTGAACTAAGGAAGGGAATCTTACCCTTGGACCAATTTGATTCTTCTGCTTAGAAATTTGGATTTGAGACTGATTAATGCTAATTTCCTGTTTTGCTTGCTTGAACCAAAAATACATAAAGCTAGAGTAGGATATTACTTTTGGGGTACTTACATACCAATAAATAGGAAAAACTGAGCTATAAAGGTAAAACAAAGCATAAACAAAATTGGGTGATACAGCAACTCTAGAGACACTGAGTGACTGGTGGGCTTGATCCAGTCTCCTCTAGAATCCCCTAATGTCCAGCAAATTTTCTGACTTGGGAGTCTATGAGATTCTTCTGAATCCTTATAAATAAGTTTGCCCTTTAGCTTAAGCCAGTTCACATTAGTTCTGATATTTAAAACATAAAGCACACTGTATAAGACATTCAGTTCAACTCCTGTATAAAATATGTTACAGTCCAGACCTACTCTACTTTGAGAGGAAGACTGGGCTTTCATGCTCTCTTACAATTTTCTATGTAATAACTCCTCATCTCTTGAAAACTAAATAAAGTTACTCACAAATCCAAAGGAAAGATTAAAGATTTCTGGATACAGCAGTCTAACCCCTCAAAGGAACAAAATCTACTAGTCATAATCATATACCACAAATTACCTAACCAAACTAAACATTTAGACTCAGAGTCTAAAACAGCTGCATTGGTTTCTTTCATAGTTTTAAAAATTAATCTAACAAAACAAAAACAACATCCCCAAACCTGAATTTAAACCTCTATCCCCTGTGGAATCAAAACCTACTTCAGCTTTTAAATATCAGTTTTGGTGACTCTCTGGATGCTTTAAGACATTAGCTGGACCTCTTCCAGGTACAGTGCTAGTAAAAACAAACCTTGGTGTGCAGATTGGTACTTTCAGAACTCATCCAGGCCCAGCAGAAGGAGCCACAAGCTAGAGATCCTAAGGTTTCCCAGGGCCACTCATAGGCAGCACCTGACATAGGATGCACCAGGGTCTTTGAATATCTACTTAATACATAGAAACAAACACAAAGAGGCAGCCAAAATAGGAAGCCAGAGAAACAGGCCCAAAATGAAGCAACCAGAGGATTTTCCAGAAGAAGAGCTAAATGAAAGGGAGGCAAGCAATTTATCATATATAGAATTCAAAGTAGTAATTATAAGGATGCTCAATGGCATAAAAAAAAGACATAAAAACCATACAAAATAACCAGTAGAAATAAAGAGTGCAATATCTGAAATAAATACTACACTGGAAGAAATAAACAGTAGGTTAGATGAAGCAGAGGATCAAATCAGCAATTCTGAAGATAAAGTAGAAAAAAAATTTGATCAGACCAACAACAACCAAAAATGAATTTAAAAAATGAAGATAGTTTAAGGGACCTTTGGGACAACATGAAGTGCAACAACATCCACATCATAAGGATTCCAGAAGGAGAGGAGTATGAGAAGGGATTGAGAACCTATTTGAAGAAATAATGACCAAAAATCCTCTAACCTGGTGAAGGAAAAAGACATACAAGTACAGGTAGTGCAGAGAATCTCAAACAAGATGTACCCAAAGAGGCCCACACCAAAATCGTCACAATGCTTAAAGACAAGGAGAGAATCTTAAAAGCCACAAGAGGAAAGTAGTTAGTTACCTACAAGAGACCTCTCTATAGAATATCATCGGTTCCTCAGCATGAAATATTCAATGTGATGTAAAGCAAGGACAAACTATCAAGGCTACTTTTCCCCAGCAAGGCTATCATTTAAAATTTAAGGAAAACAAAAAAAAAAAATTTAAGGGAAATAAACAGCTTCCAAGACAAATTAAAACTAAAGGAGTTTGTTACCACAAAACGAATATTGCAACAAATGTTAAAGGGCTTGCTTTAAGAAGAAGAAAAAAAGGAAGATAGTTAAAAGATAAAATGGCAATAAATATGTATCTATCAATAATCACTTTAATGTAAATGGTTTAAATGTTCCAATCAAAAGTAATAGGGTAGCTGAATGGATAAGAAAACAAGACCCATATATATACTATCTTCAATAGACTCACCTCAGAACAAAAGGTACACACAAACTAAAAGTAAAGAAACAGGAAAAGATATTTCATGGAAAAAGAAAGGAACAAAAGCTGGGCTAGCAATACATACATCTGACAAAATAGACTTCAAAACCAAGGCTATAGTAATAGACAAAGAGTGAGACTACATAATGATAAAGGAAACAATCCAACAAGAGGATATAACCCTAGTAAACATTTATGCACCCAATCATGGAACATGTAAATATGTAAAGCAAGTCTTGATGGACATAAAGGGAGAGAGATTGATGGAAATACAGACATAGTAGGGGAAAATAGCCTCTTCAACAAATGGTTTTGGGAGATCTGGACAGTTATAGGCAAAAAAATGAAACTCAACCACGAACTTATACCATACACAAAAATAAACTCAAGGTGGATAAAAAACTTATATATAAGTTGCAACACTATAAAAGTCCTAAAGGATAACATAGGGAGGAAAATATTAGATGTTCCATACATCATATTTTGATGGATATGTCCCCTAGATCAAGGACATAAAGGAAAGAATTAAAAAAATGGTACTTCATCAAAATAAAAAGTTTCTGCACAGCTAAAGAAACCATCAGCAAAATGAAAAGGGAACCAACTGTATGGGAAAATATATTTGCCTATGATACCTTGAACAAGGGTTTGATATGATCCAAAACATATAAAAAACTCATATGACTGTACTCCAGGAAGACAAACAACACAATTTAAAAATGGGTAAAGGGGTACTTCTGGCCAAGACAGAGGTGTAGGTAGATACACACTTTGCCTTCTCACACAACCAAAAGAAGGACAACAACAAATTTAAAAACAAAAAACAACCAGAACTGGCAGAAAATCAAACTGTATGGAAGTCCAACAACCAAAGAGTTAAAGAAGAAACATTCATCCAGATTGGTAGGAGGAGTGGAGATGGGCAGCTGGGATGGAGAGGACTTGCAGCAAGGCAGTGGCTAGTGGAGTAGGCAGTACCACATTTGTGTTCAGATAACTGGGAAGAACACTGCAGAGCAAGACAGACTGCACAATCCAGAGTTCCAGGGCAGGGAAACAAACCTCAAAATCTCTGATTATAAAAATCTGTGTGGGTTGCAGTGGTGGGAGAAATTCCCAGCCTCACAGGAGAGTTTGCAGGAGAGACCCACAAGGCCCTAGAATGTCTATAAACTTACCCACCCAGAATCAACACTAGAAAGGCCCACTTTGCTTGGGGGATATGGGAGAAGTGACTGAAAGACAGTGGAGAGCCAAACAAGCAGCATTGTTCCCTCTCATACCACTCCTCCACAAAGAGCACCACAATGCTGCAATGTGGGTTGCCCTACCCTGCTGAACACCTAAGGCTCTGACCCTTACTATATAACAGACATGCCAAGACAAAAAAAAAATATGTATGGCCCAAATGAAAGAACAGATCAAAGCTCCAAAAACAGAACTATGTGATGAAGAGATAGCCAACCTATCAGATGCAGAGTTCAAAACACTAGTAATCAGGATGCTCATGAAATGGTTGAGTATGGTCACAAAATAGAGGAAAAAGCAAAGGCTTTGCAAAGTGAAGTGAGGGAAAATATACAGGGAACCAACAGTGACAGGAAGGAAACCAGGAACCAACAGTGACGGGAATGAAACCAAGACTCAAATCAATGATTTGGACCAGAAGGAAGAAATAAACATTCAACTAGAAGAGAATGAAAAGAGAGAATGAGAATTCAAAAAAAAAAATGAGAGGCTTAGGATAAGCCTACGGGACAACTTTAACTTTCCAACATCCATATCATAGGGCTGCCAGAAGGAGAAAAGGAAGAATAAGAATTTGAAAACTTATTTTAAAAAGATAATGAAAGAGAACTTCCTTAATCTGGCAAAGGAAAAAGACATCTGGGAAGTCCAGGGAGCTCAGAGAGTCCCAAAGAAGTTGGACCCAAGGAAGCACACACCAAAGCATATCATAATTACTTTACCCAAGATAACAATAACAAAAGAATCATAAGAGAAAAGGACAGAGTAACCTATAAAGGAGTTCCCATAAGACTATCAGCTGATTTCTCAAAAGAAATCTTGCAGGCAAGAATGGGCTGGAAAGAGGTATTCAAAGTTATGAAAGGCAAGGGCCTACATCCAATATTACTCTATCCATCAAAGCTATCATTTAGAATGGAGGGGCAGATAAAGTGCTTCCCAGATAAAGTCAAGTTAAAAGAGTTCATCATCACCAAGCCCTTATTATATGAAATGTTAAAGGAGCTTATTTAAGAAAAATAAGATGATCAAAACTATGAACAGTAAAATAACAACAAACTCACAACTATCAACCGCCAAACCTAAAAACAAAAACAAAAACAAACCAAGCAAACAAGTAGCACGGGAACAGATTCACAGAAATGGAGATCACGTGGAGGGTTATCAGCAGGGAGGGGGAGTGGGAGAATGGGGGGAAATGTGCAGGGAATAAGAAGCATAAATAGTAGGTACAAAATGGACGGGGGAGGATAAGAATAGTATCAGAAATGGAGAAGCCAAAGACTTATATGTACAACCCATAGACATGAACTAAAGGTGGGGGAATGCTGGTGGAAGTGGGGTACAGGGTGGAGGTGAATAAAGGGGATAAAAAAGTGGATCAACTGTAATAGCATAATCAATAAAATACATTTTTTAAAAGAAAAAAACGGGCAGAGGACCTGAATAGACACTTCTCCAAGGAGGACATACAGAGGAGGGCCCAGAGATATATTAAAGGATTCTCAGCATCATTAGCTATTGGAGAGATGCAAATTAAAACCACAATGAGATACCACTTCACACTGGTCAGAATGGCCATCATAAACAAATCAATAAACAACAAGTGCTGGTAAGGTTGTGGAGAAAAGGGAACCTTAATACACTGTTCATGCGCAGACTGGTGCAGGCAATACAGAAAACAGTATGGAATTTCTTCAAAAAACTAAAAATGGAACTGCTTTTTGACCCATCAATTTTACTACTGGGATTATACCCTAAGAATTCTGAAAGACCAATACAAAAGATCCTATGCACCCCAATGTTCATAGCAGCACCGTTTACAATAGCCAAGTGCTGGAAGCAACCTAAGTGCCCACCAGTACATGAGTGGATCAAAAAACTATGGTATATTGTCCTGGCTCAACTGGCTTAGTGGACTGAGTGCCAGCCAGTGAACCAAAGGATCACTGGTTCAATTCCCAGTTAGGGCACATGCCTGGGCTGCAGGCCAGATCCCTGGTAGGGGGTACACAAGAGTCAATCATGCACTGATGTTTCTCTCCCTCTCTTTCTCCCTCTTTTCCCCTCTGAAATAAATAAATAACATCTTTTTTAAAAAAAAACTATGGTGTATTTACACAGTGGAATACTACACAACAGAAAGAAAGAAGGAACTCCTACCTTTCACAACAGCATGAATGGAACTGGAGAGCATTATGCTACATGAAATAATCCAGGCAGTGAAAGACAAATACCATATGATCTCACCTATAAGTGGAACCTACTCAACAAAACAAACAAATGAGCAAAATAAAACCAGAGGCATGGAAACAAGGAACAAACTGAGTGACCAGTGGGGAGTGGTGAGGGGGATGACAGGAGAAAGAAGGGGAAGGAGCAAACCAAGGAACATGAGTAGAGGATTTATGGGCATGGACAATGGGGAGAAGGATTGAATATGGGAGTAGGGGGTGTGGGGCAGGAGAAAGCAATGGGGAAAAAGGCAGGACAACTGTAAATGAATACCAATTAAAAAAAAAGAAAGAAAGAGTCTAATTAAATCTACGACGATCTTATAGTGAAGTATTCTGGTGTTCTGAT
Source organism: Tonatia bakeri (assembly GCA_004024845.1). Classification (NCBI taxonomy): domain Eukaryota; kingdom Metazoa; phylum Chordata; class Mammalia; order Chiroptera; family Phyllostomidae; genus Tonatia; species Tonatia bakeri. The sequence continues at coordinate 15,896 of PVIA01013928.1, forward strand.
ATAGGCCAAGGTTAGCCCCAGTCAAAGAAAGTTATTATCTCAAGCAAGTCATTGTGCAAGATAAAAAAATCACAAAAATGTTTCTGTTAAAATATGTGAACAATGAACTCAAAATTGGTAAAACAGAAAACAGCAAGTATTGGGCTGCTTTTCATATTGTTTTATTAATAACAATGGGAGTGGAGGGAATGGTGGAGTACGAATGGACACAACTGTACTGCAACAACAATAAGAAATAATATAAATAAATAAATAAAAATTTTAAAAGAACAAAAAACCAATAATATGAAAAATGTAATTATATGCCAAATTTGTTCTGTACCCAGAAATAAAAAATAACTAAATTAAAAAAAGATTCAATGCAATTCCTATCAAGATATCATGATGTATTTCACAGAACTAGAAAAATATTCCAAAAGTTTATATGGAACCACAGAAAACACTAAATAGCAACAGTGATCCTGAGAAAGAAGAATAAAATTGGTAGATTCATGCTACATAATACCAAACTATACTGCAAAGCCATGGTAAACAAAACAGCATGGTATTGACATGAAAACAGACACATAGATCAGTGGAATAGAATAGAGAGCCCAGAAATAAAACCACACCTTTACAGGTAATTGACATTTGATGAGGGATGAAAAAACATACAATGGCTAAAGACAGTTTAATCAATAATAAGATATTGGAAAAATCGGACAGATATGGGCAGAAATATGAAACTAGATCACCCTCTTATGCCACACATAAGAAAAATTCAAAATGGATTAAAGAATTAAATGTTAGACTTGAAACCATTAAAAAATCTTGTAAGAAAACATAGGCAGTAAAATCTTTGACATTCCTCATAGTAATATTTTTTCTCATATATCTCCTCAGGCAAGGGAAAGAGAAGAAAAAAAATAAACTGGAGTACATCACCTAAAAAGGTTTTGCAAAGTCAAATGAAGCATCAAAAATGAAAAGGCAACCCACTGAGTGGGAGAACACATTCACTGATACATCTGATAAGGTGTTTAATATACAAAATTTATTAAAACTTATAAAACTCAAACCAAAAACAAACAATTCAATTTAAAAATGTAGAAAGGACCTGAAGGACACTTCTCCAAAGACGACATACCGATGGCCAATAGACATTTGAAAAGAGCTCTACGTCAAACCATCAGTGAAATGCCCATTAAATCCACAATGAGATATCATATGACACCTCTCAGAATGAGATCATCAATAAATCAACAAACAACATGTGCTGGTGAGGATGTGGAGAAAGGGGAACACTTCTGCACCATTGATGGGAATGTAGATTGGTGCAGCCACTTAAAAATCTCTTTTTAAAAGGTTTTATTTTATTTATTTTTAGACAGAGGGGAAGGGAGGGAGAAAGAGAGGGAGAGAAACATCAATGTATGGTTGCCTCTCATGTGGTCCTCAGTGGGGACCTGGCCCAAAACCCAGGCTTGTGTTCTGAGTGGGAACTAAACTGGTGACCCTTTGGTTCACAGCCCACACTCAATTCACTGAGGTACACCAGCCAAGGCTGGTACAGCCACTTTAGAAAACAGTATGAATTTACCTCAAAAAATTAAAAACAGAACTCCCTTTTGACTCAGCAATTCTATTTTGGGGGTTTATTCAAAGAAACCTGAAACCCTAATTCAAAAGAACATATGCACCCCATGTTCACTGTAGTGTTATTTACAATAGCCAGATTTGGAAGCAGACTTAGTGTCCATCAGTAGAATGGAATACTACTTGGCTGTAAAAAAAAAAAAGAAAATTTAATCGTTTGTGACAGCCTGGATGGACCTGGAGAATGTTATAATAGGTGAAATAAGCCAGTGAGAGAGAAAGACAAACATCATATGATTTCACTGATATGTGAAATCAAACGAAGAAATTTAACTAAAGAGCAAAAGAGAGACAGAATCATAGAGGGCAGGCTAACAGTTCTGGGTAGGGGATGCATTGCAGTGTGGTGAGATCAAACAAACAAAAAAGAACTTACAGACTTGAAGAACAAGGTGGTGATTGTTGGGGAGTGTGTCAGGGAGGTGGAAGAGGGTAAGGGGAATAAATGGTAATGAAAAAATACAATGAATGAATGAATGACAGTTTTCTCAAAGCTTAGCCATCAAAATTTCAAAATCTTAGAAATTCTTCCTGTCAAGATGGTGGCATAGGTAAACATGGCTTACTTCCTCATGAAACCATATCAAAATTACAACTAAAATATAGAACAACCATCACTCAGAACTGTCAGAAATCTAGTTGAATTCATAATCTGATGACTACGAATTAAAAAAAAAATACCCATCCAGACTGGCAGGAGGGCCAGAGATGTGGAACAGGATGATCCCACAACCACGTATGGTGGATAAAAATTCAGGAGGGATATCTTAGGAGTGAAGAGTCCCAGCCCTGCATCAGGCTCCTCATGCCTGGATTCCATGCCAGGAAAATAAGTCCCTATAACTTCGGGCTGCAAAAATCAGTGGGGATTGAGTCAATGGAAGACACTTCTGCAGTCGCTGGCAGTTCCTCTTAAAGAACCTGCAAACAGACTTTCTCAGACTTATGCCCTCTAAGCTCCAATACCAGGGTAGCAGCTTGAAAGGCACCAGTGGCATACAGGGAAGAACTGAAGTGTCTAGCATCACGGTGAGAGCTGAGGGACAGCTTTATCCCAGACAGAAAGGTAGGCAGAGGTCATTGTCTCTTTTCTGAACCCTCCCATTATAGAGCCACAGAGATGCCAGGCAGGTGCCATATTTGAGACTTCATCAACCTGGCTAACACTGTTCACCCTATTCTGAAGATCTGTAGAGACTCTGGCCCACCCAACCTATGGGTCCACCCAAACTGCCTTTTCTTATCAATGTCTGGACTTGACTCAGGCTTCACAACTTTCTGAATCATCTCAAACAAGAAACAACAAGCCTTAGTGAGCCTCCAGCCCCCATACTTCTTCCTAAGTGGCTCAGGACCTAGCACTAACAGCAGCCAGCCTGGAAGAACAGCTTGACTTTGGCTGGGAATCTCCAAGCCCAGCACAATTGGAAGCCATCTCAGATTGCTTTATAGTTCAGGCAGGGTGGCCCTGGGCAGACCACAGGTGGAGAATGACTTTGGCCTGCACCACCTGGGATACCCCAGAGCCTGTGCATGCAGTGAACAGCTACAGACCACATTAGAGCACCACCACCATCCCCCTGCACAGTTGATCCTCCATGCAGGGTGGCAGTTGGTGGTCAGTGGCCACAGCCAGTCCTTGCAACTGACTGGCCTGGGTAAATCACTTCCATTGACCTGCCAACAGTAATCAAAGTTCAACTACAAGAGAAGGGTATTCAGCCCACACAAAGGGCAGACCTTGAGTACCCAACTTGGGTAATAGGTGAGGCTGTGCCACTGGACCCTATGGGACACTGACTACATTAGGCCACACTACCAAGACACAGAGTCAAAGCAGCTCTACCTAATACATAGAAATAAACACAAAAAGGCTGCCAAAATGAGGAGATAAAGAAACATGACCCAAATGAAAGAACAGATGAAAACTCCAGAAGAACTAAACAAGATGGAGATAAGCAATCTATCTGATGCAGAGTTGAAAACACTAGTTATAAGGATGCTCAAGGGACTTAGTGAGAACCTCAACAGCATAAAAAAAGATCCAGTCAGAAATGAAGGATACACTAATTAAAATAAAGAATAATTTACATGGAAACAACAGTAGAGTGGATGAAGCTGAGAATCAAATCAATGATTTGGAGCATAAGGAAGCAAAAACAATCAATCAGAAAAACAAGAGAAAAAGGAATTCAAAAGAATGAGGATAGTTTAAGTAGTCTCTGGGACAACTTCCAGTGTTCCAACATTTGCATCATAGGGGTGCCAGAAAGAAAAGGAAAGAAGAAGAAACTGGAAGTCTATTGGAAAAAATAATGAAAAAAAGCTTCCCTGAATTGGTGCAGAAAATAAGACATGCAAGTCCAGGGAGCACAGAGAGTCCCCAATCAGATGGTTGCTAAGAGGCCCACTCTAAGACACATCATAATTAAAATGCCAAAGGTTAAAGACAAAGAGAGAATCCTAAAAGCAGCAAGAGAAAAGCAGTTTGGAGTCTTCTGCCCAAGATGGAGGTATTGGCAGACACACTGTGCCACCTCACACAACCAAAATGAAGACGACAATTTAGAAACAAAAAACAATCAGTATTGACAGAAAATTGAACGGTATGGAACTCCAACAACCAAGGAGTTAAACTAGACATATTTATCCAGACTGGTAGGAGGGGTGGAGTCAGGTGGCCAGGTGGAGAGGTGTCAAGGCAAAAAAAGCAGTGACTGGTGGACCCTGGGTGTTCAAGGCAGCAGCTAGCAGACCCTGGGCTCATGGGGAAGCAGCAGGCAAACCCACTGAGGTGGTGCATTGCAGAAGGGCGCAGCACACAAGGTGGCTGGCAGACAGGGTGGCCCAACATTTGTTTCCAAATAAACCAGGTGAACCTGGGAAGCAAGACAGACCACACAACCCAGGGTCCCAGCACCGGTAAATAAAGCCTCAAAACACCAATTGAAAACACCTGTGGGAGTTGAGGTGCTGGGAAGAACTCCCAGCCTCACAGGACGGTTCACTGGAGAGACCTACAGGGTCCTAGAATGTATACAAACCCACCTACCCAGGAATCAACACGAGAAAGGCCCAATTTGCTTGGGGGAAGTGGGGGAAGTGACTGAAATCCGGCAGAGAGTAGAGCAAGCACCATTGTTCCCTCTTGACTCCTCCCCCACATACAGCATCACAACCCAGTGACATGGGTTTCCGGACACTGGTGAACACCTAAGGCTCTGCCCCTTACTACGTAACAGACACATGAGGACCAAAAAAAAAAAAAAAGCCAAAATGAAAGAACATATTAAAGCTTCAGAAAAAATACCACTAAGCAATGAAGAGATAGCCAACCTATCAGATGTGCAGTTCAAAACACTAGTAATCAAGATGCTCACAGAATTCGTTGAATTTCTTTGCAAATTAGAGGGAAAAAATACACTAAAAAAATAAAGGAAAATGCACAGGGAACCAATAGTAATGGGAAGGAAACTGGGACTCAAATCAATGATATGGACCAGAAAGAAGAAAGAAACATTCAACCAGAACAAAATCAAAAAACAAGAATTCAAAAATATGAGGAGAAGCTTAGGAACCTCCAAGACATCTTTAAACGTTCCAACATCCAAATTATAGAAGTATCAGAAGGGGGAGAGGAAGAGCTACAAGTGGAAAACTTATCTGAACAAATAATAAAGGAGAACTCCACCATTCTGGCAAAGAAAATTGACTTCCAGGAAGTCCAGGAAGCTCAGAGAGTCCCAAAGAAGTTGGACCCAAGGAGGAACACACCAAGGCACATCATAATTACATTACCCAAGATTAAAATGAAGGAGAGAATTCTAGAAGCAGCATGAGATGAGAGGACAGTCACCTACAAAGGAGTTCCCATCAGACTGTCAGGTAATTCCTCAAAAGAGACCTTGCAGGCAAGAAGGGGCTAGAAAGAAGTATTCCAAGTCATGAAAGGCAAGGACCTACATCCAAGATCACTCTATCCAGCAAAGCTTTCATTTAGAATGGAAGGGCAGATGAAGTGCTTCTCAGATAAGGTCAAGTTAAAGGAGTTCATCATCACCAAGCCCTTATTATATGAATTGTTAAAGAGATTATCTAGGAAAAAGAAGATAAAAAACATGTAGAGTAAATTGACAGCAAAGTCACAATTATTAACAACCACACCTAAAACAAAAGCAAAACGAACTAAGCAAACAACTAGAACAGGAATAGAACCACAGAAGTGGAGATCGTATGGAGGGCTAGCAAGTGGGGAGTGGGAGGAGGAGAGAGAGGGGAAAGGTATGGAGAATAAGTAGCATAGATGGTAGATAGAACATAGACAGGGGTAGGGTAAGAATAGATGGGAAATGTAGAAGCCAAAGAACTTATAAGTATGACACATGGAGATGAACTGAAGAGGGGAGGAATGTGGGTGGGAGGGGTTGGGCAGGGTGGAGGGGAGTGAAGGGGGAAAATGGGACAATTGTAATAGTATAATGAATAAAATGTATTAAAAAAGAGAGAGAAAGAGAGAAAAGCAGTTTGGTACCTACAGGGGAGTTCCCATAAGACTGTCAGCTGATTTCTCAAAAGAAACTTTGCAGGCTAGAAGGGATTGGCAAGAAATATTCAAAGTCATGAAAAGCAGGAACCTACAGCCAAGACTGCTCTGCCTGGCAAAGATATTTAGAACCTAAGGGCAGATAAAGAGCTCACCAGACAAGAAAAAAGCTAAAGGAGTTCATCATCAAATCATTATTATACAAAATGTTAAAGGAACTTATTAAAGAAAAGAAGATCAAAACTATGAACAATAAAATGGCAATAAAACATATCTATCAACAATTGAATCTAAAAAACAAACTAAGCAAACAAGAACAGAGACAGAATTATGGATACAGAGGAAATTTTGATGGTTTCCAGATTGGTGGGCATGTGGGGAAATTACTGAAGAGGTGAGGGGATTAAGAAGTACAAATAGGTTGTTAGGACTTCTGGCCAAGATGGAGGCATAGGTGGATGCACTATGCCTCCACGCACAACCAACAGAGAGAAACAACACCAATTTAGAAACAGAATAACATCCAGAACTGGCAGAACATTGATCTGAATGGAAGTTGGACAACCAAGAAGTTGAAATATATTCGTTTATCCGGACCAGTAGGAGGAGCGGAGTCAGGCAGCAAGGCACAGGTTGTAGCGCGGAGAACAGAGAGAGTTGAGACTGGGTGAGTAAGGCATCTGGGGGTGCGTGAGGCATCCAGGGCGCGCAAGACCACAACGGGTAGACCCTGAGTTTGCAAGCAGCAGCTGGCAGTCCCCGGCCAAGGGGTGGCAACTGGCAGACCCAGTGAGGCAGCCATTGTAAAGCATGGCAGTGCGAGCAACCCAGGATCCCAGCGATGGGAAATAGAGCCTCGGGACACTGATTGAGGATACCTGTGGGAGTTGAGGTGCATGGAGATACCTGGTTTCACAGGAGAGGTCCTTGGAGGGTCCCACGGCGTACACAAGCCCACCCACATGGGAATTGGCACCAGAGGGACCCAGTTTGCTCAGGGGAAGCAGCAGAAGGGACTGAGATCCCACAGGAAAATGGAGCAACTGCTATTGTTCCCTCTCGACCCCACCCCCACATACAACGTCACAACTCAGTGACTGGGGTGCCCCACCCAGGTGAACACCTAAGGCTCTGCCCCTTACTGTAATAGGAGTGACCAGACTGAGAGAGAGAGAGAGAGAAAGAGAGAGAGAGAGAGAGAGAGAGAGAGAGATGGCTCAAACAGAAGAACAAATCAAAGCTCACCAGAACCCATCCTTTTAAGCGACCAGGAGATAGCCAACCTATCAGATGCACAGTTCAAAACATTGGTGATCAGGATGCTCACAGAATTGGTTGAATTTGGTCACAAATTAGATGAACAAATGCAGGCTACAATAAGAGAAATGAAGGAAAATGCACAGGGAACCAATAGTGATGGGAAGGAAACTGGAACTCAAAACAATAGAGTGGACCAGAAGGAGGAGAAAAACAACCAAACAGAAAAGAATGGAGAAATAAGAATTCAGAAAAATGAGAAGAAGCTTAGGAACCTCCAGGACATCTTTAAACGTTCGAACATCCGAATTATAGGGGTACCAGAAAGGGAAGAGGAAGAGCAACAAGTAGAAAACTTGTCTGAACAAATAATAAAGGAGAACTTCCCCATTCTGGCAAAGAAAATAGACTTCCAGGAAGTCCAGGAAGCTCAGAGAGTCCCAAAGAAGTTGGACCCAAGGAGGAACACACCAAGGCACATCATAATTGTATTACCCAATATTAAAATGAAGGAGAGAATCCTAGAAGCAGCAAGGGAAAAGGAGACAGTAACCTACAAAGGAGTTCCCATCAGACTGTCAGCTGATTTCTCAAAAGAGACCTTACAGGCAAGAAGGGGCTGGAAAGAAGTATTCCAAGTAGTGAAAGGCAAGGACCTGCATCCAAGATTGCTCTATCTAGCAAAGCTTTCATTTAGAATGGAAGGGCAGATGAAGTGCTTCTCAGATAAGGTCAAGTTAAAGGAGTTCATCATCACCAAGCCCTTATTATATGAATTGTTAAAGAGATTATCTAGGAAAAAGAAGATAAAAAACATGTAGAGTAAATTGACAGCAAAGTCACAATTAACAACCACACCTAAAACAAAAACAAAAAGAAACTGTGCAAACAACTAGAACAGGAACAGAACCACAGAAATGGAGATCACATGGAGGGTTAGCAACAGGGGAGTGGGAGGAGGAGAGAGGGGGTAAAGGTCCAGAGAATAAGTAGCATAGATGGTAGGTAGAAAGTAGAAGGGAGAGGACAAGAATAGTATGGGAAATGTAGAAGCTAAAGAACTTATGACACATGGACATGAACTAATGGGGGGGGAATGTGGGTGGGAGGTGGTGTACAGGGTGGAGGGGAGTGAAGGGGGAAATGGGACAACTGTAATAGCATATTCAATAAAATATATTAAAAATAAAGGATATGTAATAGAGAAAAAAATAAAAACAAGTGATATGTGAAAAAAAGAAGTACAAATAGGTTGTTACAGAATAACCATGCTGATGTCAAGTACAGTATAGGAAATGGAGTAGCCAAAGACCTTGTACACATGACCCATGGACATTAACAATGATGTGGGATTGCCTGAGGAATTAGGGGTGCTGGGTGGAGAAGGGCAAAATTGGGACAACTGTAATAGCATAATCAATAAAATATAATTTTAAAAAATCTTAGAACCTAAGGTACAAAAGATTGTATTTGTACATGAGAATAAAAAACTTGTTCCAGGGAGAGGAGTGCCTTAGATAGACAGAACATCCATGTAGGTCACCTGTATCCAAACATTTCTGAAGCTTCCCTTAAGGATATGTTGTGATGTAAAGTTAGGCTGCAGGAGTAGCAACACAAGCCTCCCAGTGTTCTGAAGACAATGAATCTAATACCCTGGGAAGAAAGGTGATGTCACCTTTAATTTGGAGAGGTGGAGTCCCAATCACTTGAAAAGCTTGGTAAGGTCCTTGCTGGTGTTCTCAGTATCATCTCAGTCAGTGATTCTGCACTGCAGAGCACCATCAGGTAGGATGTAAAAGCTACCCAGCCTGGAAGAGACATGAACCAACCAAAAAGTAGTAGTGTTTTCCAGTTGGCAGTTTGTAACTGATGGGTAGCATCTCCTTCTACTGTTGTGAAAGCAAAGCTTGCCCGGCATGTTGTGGAAAGTGGGAGAGGCAGGGCTATAAGCCACCACCTCTGTGAACAAACAGGCTAGGGTAACAGTATGCGTTCTCCTTTAGAGCTATCAACCCCCTGAGAGGAAGCAGTGGGAAAGCCAAGGTGACGCTAGAAGAAAGAATCAGAGGAGAGAAGCCAGCATCTGCTACTCAGCGGATCCGAAGAGATTTGGTGGCAGGCTCCCTCACCGCACCCTGTGTTCTTCAGCAAAAATCAAAACCAGGATAGAGGGGCATGGTTTCGATAAGCTCTAGCTCTGTTTTAACTGTGAAGGAGCTAGACTTAGTGGGTGGATGTGGGGTGTGGATGTTGATTATGAGGATGAAGGTGGTACTACTGGAGACAAAGTGGGGGGATTAGCCTATTTATTTAGGCAAATCTAACCTGCACATTTCTGCTATTGTGCCTTCATTCCAAGTACACAAGGTCAAGACAAAACTTCCTCAGAGGAAGCGCACACAGGAGGTGGTTTGGAAAAGATCCTGGATGGAGACATAGCACCCTGTAGAGGAAGCCGTAAAATCTGCCTAGTGTCCACGTTTCTTGGTGATCTTGATGACAGAATAAAGCTTCTCCTACAACCTGGTGATGTTTAATGTATAGTGGTTCCTGGGGCCCTGGCCTGCAGGACCCAGTGCCTTTACTAAAACAGCTACCTTGTCTTCCCTGCCCTCTGCAGAACAGTTAAAGTTACTCTCTGTGGCAACGTAGTCTTTACATTCTGATCTCACCTGCACTCCAAGGGAATTAACAGAGGGAATTCCACACTTCAGACCTAATAATAAATGTAAAGGCTGGTGTCCTCTAACCCCCAGCCCTTCTTCACCCCATCAGCAACAGCAGCAGGGTCTAACACTCATCTAGAGCCTGGTGAGGTCAGAGCCTGGGGCACAGCGGTCTGGAGCAAGTCCAGGACAGGAGAGCATGAGCACACACACATTTTGAGTCCACAGGGGACAGCCTCTGTGGAACTCCCAGAAATGACAGGCAATACCATGGGAGCTGGGGCTAAATTCTTGCAATCCAATAGGTAAAAGTTTAAAGTTCTTGAATTTGGATAATAATGGATTTGGGTAATAATAATAATGCATTATTGTCACAGACTGAGGAAGCCTTGGCATATGAATTATATTTTGGGAATTCCTTATGAGAGTTGTATTACAGACTGAACCTAGAACTAGGACTAGTTAACCCTAGAGATAGGGGGGTGGGGACAGTTGTGTACATAGAGGAGTTAGGTGACTTTCTCTAAACCACAGGTGGCAAACACAAGACCTGTGAGCTAGATCTGGCTCTCCACCTTGTTTTATCCGGTCTAGCACCTTGCTTCTACCTAGCAGCAGTACTGAGGTCTTGCTTAACTGTTCAGGAGTAGTTACATTTACACAGTTGTAAAATTACATTTGGCCCTTCGAAGGCAACTGTGAGGCTGACGTGGCCCCCAGTGAAAATGAATTTGACACCGCTGCTCTACACCATTAACATTTGGCTTCAGGTGAATTCAAGGCTCTGAAAAATAAACTATCTGCTACTTTGAATGACAAAATATCAAGATTCTGACTCATTAAAAATTTAAACAATAATCGAAAATCCTGAGTTTTAGCCTGGGAACACAGTTACACATTTGAATATTAATCACATTGCTTCACAGTAACAGCTTGTAAATGACAAAAGAGTTCTTCCCAGAGAGTAAAAGAATATCAGCTCATTGTTTGGGAGAAGAAACATCCTGAGAAAGAAGAGAGAGGGGACATACTGAGGACACCAAAGATAGGATGACTGTAGTCACAGTTTGGCAAGATCCACCCTGGGCTTAGAGATGTGAAGGTCAAAAGATCGTGGAGGAAGAAAGGTGAGAGACAATGTGGCAGAAAGTTCTGAAACTGTGGGCCTACGGCATTTAACTTAGTGGCACTCACAGGGTGGCTTGGGTGTGTGGCTCCAACACAGCTCATGGTTGCATGAGATCCAGAGTCCTGAGTAGAGCTGAAGGCCATTCTTGGTCACCAGGAACTGCACCCAGTTCAGTGGGGACACGCAGATCAGCATTAGGAGGCTAAAGCCACAGAGGCTGCCACAGAACATTCGGATGTAGGTGTGTGTCTGATCCACATGCTGCTGCCGCCTTTGGGGTGGCATCGAGGCACTCGGATGTTTGTTGGTGGGGAGGGTAGGCTATAAGGATGAAGGAAATATTGCCTACCCAAAAAGATAGCCCTTGATCCCCAGGGTCACCTACTCTTCTCTGCCTTGAGTGTCCCCATGTGTGTTTGATGTGTGGATATCTACCCCGTCCCTTCTATAAAAAAACAAAAGGGTAATCTTTTCTGTTTCTAGGACACTCTACCTATTTCAATGAGTCATCTTCCTTCCATCTGACCTGTAATTAGGTACCTCCTCACCCTTTGGTATTTCCGGTTTCCCTTAAGTTTGGGAACCTCAGGACTGTAGAAAGTCAAGACTAATTGTTTCCCCCTCTCCATCTTGGCAGCCAGTTCACTTCTAACTGTCACGGAATTTGTGTCGGCACCTCCTCACAAATGCTGGCAGAATCAAAAGGGGTCAGAACCCACTGTCCATATCCCATGTATGTGTGATGCTCCCCATCCACCCTTCTCTGACTCCTCCCAACTTCTTTATTAAATAAATCCACAAATATTTTGTCAGCAGTTGATGTGTCTCAGGCTTTGTGTTAGGTCCTGGGATGTAAAAATGAATCAGACAGTTTTCTTTTTTCAATAATTTTTTAAATTGTTGTTCAAGTACAGATGTCTCCATTTCCCCCCAAGACAGTTTTCTAATAGCAAATAAAAAAGTGTAACTCACACATTTCCAGGACTCAGCTTGTGGTTATAATTAAGATGATACATATGGTTTTAATATGTTGATATACTCATATACTAGTGGCCCAGAATCCACACTCTTGCCCAGCTCTAAGAGGAAAGTCCCAGGTGTATCATAGCAGGCTCATGAATTAGTCTGTCAGGCACAATTCTTCATGTAGCTTCCACCCGTTTCTTCCCTTCTCACTCTCATTCCCTCTCTTTAATGCACTCTGTTCATGAAGTCATTTAAGGGGGCTACCCACCCTGCCACTGCTACTGCTGATAGGGCCCACTGTGAAAATGCCAGTATTCCTGTCCCGGGGCTAGCACCCAATGTGCTGACAGCTGCCATCAAGATGCTGCAGCAGTGTGGGTTCTATGTGGAAGTGAGGAGAATGGCCTTCCCTGGGTCCACAGCCAGCATGGCCTGTGCCCAGAGTATTGCAAAATATCCTTTCCAAACAACGCAGAGTTGGTTCTAACTCCTTCCCCTACAAGAGCTCAAAATCACTCCAAGATGCTGAATAGATGCCATCCTGTTCCACAGCATAGACATTGATTCAAATAAATACTCACCTGGGTCACCAGCTCTTATTTTTCACAAACAGATCAACTTTGATTCCTAAGTTGGGGCCGAATCAGAATGCCCTTTCACACTTTGCTAGCATACCCTATCCCTGCCCTCCCCTGGTGGTGGGAACTACTGGCAGTAGCCAATAGTATGTCTATGCGTTGGTACATTGTCCTCCTCCTGTAAAAGTGTTATTTGACTTTCTGACTCTTCATACTTAGCCTAGTGCCTGGAAGAAATAGTGTTCAATGTGAATGAATGAGTCAACAATACATTTATTTTTATTTTTTTCTTTATTCTTTATTTTATTGATTATGCTATTACAGTTGGTCCATTTTCCCCCTTCACTCCCATCCACCCTGCCCACCCCCCTCCACCCACATTCCCCCCTTTAGTTCATGTCCATGTGTCATAAGTTCTTTAGTGTCTACATGTCCCATACTATTCTTACCCTCCCCCTGTCTATTTTCTACCTACTGTCTATGCTACTTATTCTCTATATCTTTCCTCCTTCCCTCCTCCTCCTACTTCCCTGTTGCTAACCCTCCATTTGATGACTTTTTTTTACTGTTCATATTTTTAATCTTCTTTTTCTTAGGTAAGTCCCTTTAACATTTCATATAATAAGGGCTTGGTGATGATGAACTCCTTTAACTTGACCTTATCTGAGAAGCACTTTATCTGCCCTTCCATTCTAAATGAAAGCTTTGCTGGATAGAGCAATC
>PVIA01013929.1:0-29393 GCA_004024845.1 Tonatia bakeri
AGTTGCATCTATGCTGTTTCAAAGGGTAGGAGTACTTTCTCTCTGCTATGTAGTATTCCACTGTGTAAATGTACCACACTTTTTTAATCCACTCACTTATCAAACACTAAATCACATGACAAAAAGTACCCTTCAGCCCATACTTTGGCTAACAAGAAAGATGTTAGAGGGGGTGGGGAAGGGGAAGGAGAGATATCAGCTCAGTAGATTGAGCGCTAGGCCCTCAAATCAAAGGGTCACTGGTTCAATTCCCAGTCAGGGCACATGCTTGGGTTTTGCATCAGGTCCCCAGTAGGGGGCGCATGAGAGGCAACCAACATTGATGTTTCTCTACCTCTCTTCCTCTCTGTCTAAAAATAAAGAAATAAAATCTTTTTTTTTTTTTAAGAAAGAGGAGTCTCTGTCAAAGTCTTCTGTCCTTCCCCAATATGATAGTTTTAAAATTTGGTTAAAGAGAAGTTCCTCTTTTCAGGGAATATATGTCTCTATATCTGATACCATACTTGGAACTATGTGGATCTCCCAGTGAAGAAAAAAATACCTAAATGTGTTCTCAGAACTAGCATTATTATTAGATGGTGATGAGGTAGGAGGAGGCAGATTCCACTTCTCCCTACACACTAGAGAAAAACCTAACTGATCTATGGAGGAACAGAGCAAACAGCCAACAGTACCCCAGCATATATGAAAATAAGAGACCAAAAATTGTAGCGGACACTGAAAAACCAGATGATAAGGAGAGTGCTTCAGGACAATAGGTCCTAGGGACCAGTGCAGGGACCAGGGCAGCTGCAGCTCCAGGCCCAGTGCACACCGGGTCTGCCACAGGGTCCTTGGGAGAGAGCCGGGTCAACTACTCCCTCCCTAGCCAAACAAGGTTTAAGCAGCACCAGGAAAGACCTGGTTGCTTGAAGTCACAGAGAGGGGAATAGGACTAAGTAGAAAACACACAGGGGTTGTGAGCACGCACGGAGTCCGTGGACACTGTTTGGAGAGAGTTGAGAGTCGTGCAGTGACAGGCCCTGACCCTGATAGTACCTGGTCTGCCTAGAGAATTGGACTGTGTGAGAGGCCAGGCCGCTGCACCAAGCAGCAGGCTTGAGTAGGAGGAAATTCTCAAAAACAAAAAGTGTAAAGAGAGACACTGGGAGACTATCCTGCAGCAATCATTCCAGCCTCCTCCCAACACAGGCGGGCAGTGATCCTGAGGTTCCGCAGTAGGACCTGCGCACCCCTACAGCACTGAGAAGGTTGCACCCCTGAACCCGTGGGATCGAGGCAGCCTGACTGAGTGTGCATGCGTCCACACCCCAGCCCACAGCAGTAACCAAGGAGGAAAATGCACTCTCAGGAAGGTCTGGATCCCACACCCAAGGCGCCTAGGAGAGGCACCAGGCTAGCTCCAGGAAAATGCCAGGGAGGCTAACTGAGTGCAGATCTGGAAGGAAAAAAAAAGCCATACCAATGGCCCCTCAGCCTGCTGCAGCCAGAAAGACCAGAAAAACAGGTTTGGCCAGTTTGAAACCAACAAAGCCTTTTTTAAAGTAATTTTTTAAAAATTTTTACTATTATTTATCTTTCAATTCATTTTTCCTATCTTTCCTTCTTTCCTGGTTTATTCCTTCTTCCTTGCTTTACAATTTTAACTCATTTCCTTCTTTCTTCTGCTTTTTTAAAAATACCCACAAGGGACACAAAAAAACCTGGAACTGTGAAAAGATCAGAGTTGGATCCAAAGAAGGTGCATCCCAACAGCTTAGACAATGTGACAAATTTAACTTTGCTATTACAGAGAACCTGCAAGTTATTACATATTAGTATTATTCTTCTTCATTATTCTTACATCTTTTATGTTAATAGTATTTTTGTATTCCTCTTCTTTTTGTATAGTCTTCTTTGCTTGGCTGGTTATATTGTATCATTTGACAGGTTTCCCCTGTTCTCTCTTTCATAGTGTATTGCTAAATTTACTGCCCCTCACTTCACTTGTGTTCCATTAGCAAATTACTCAAGGTCATATACTCACTATTCTTGTTACCCAGATCACATAGATTCTGTCATATGATTGTTGCTCTAATATTATTGTAAATAATAGCTGTTCCATACAATTGTAAATACTTCACAACACCCCTCCCAGATCTTAACCCACTTCACAGTTTCCTGAACTCTATTACTGTAGTGGTTAACTCTATTCTCTCACACACTACACCTATTTACTATCCTTTACTCTCACCTTACCTCAGAATCTGACCTCCCACAACCTCACTGCTTTCTAGATCCAACTCACAATCCTTCCCTCCACAACAAGAGTCTTATCTTCTTTCTATCCTTTCTAAAAAGTGGCTAGTTGAGTGGAAGATCATGGTTAACACTATACATAGCCAAAGGATCTCCTCTTCTCTTCTGGCTGCTACTGTAAATATCATTGAATACTTTCCTGCTGTCTTAAACCATTTTGCCTTCCCCCTCCAACTGATCTCAAAAAAAGAGTAGGTGGAAGTGGTGAACACCAGGATACCCACTGGAAGAGGAAACCCAACAACAAAGGAACCACCAACAGACAATAACAGAAGAAGGTGAAGGAGGGAGTAGAAACCAAACAAACCTCAATCCAGGACCTATCTGGAAATACAACTAAATAGTGGAGAAACTACCCATTATAAACAACAGAACAAGAGCAAGAGATAATCCTCAAAACCTTGTACACACAGAAGAACCAGCTTCAACACAACCTGCCCTCACCAGCACAACAAAATACAAGAAGTGATGGACAGAGTGACCCTCAGTTAACCAGTTGGTGGGAAGGACCCACCAAAGAAAAACCCAACAACAATCAAACTCAAAGACAAACACAGAGCCAACTTAAATGACAGCCCAAGACCAATGAGCTCGGGAGATCAAGGAGACTGTACCTGTGAATCTCACAGGTATTCTATCACAGAAGTTCACACCATAAACCCAGGGAGCCAGAACAGATCAATTTAAGAACTGAGGCCAATAAGAAGACTCTCACAAACAATGGGAAGACAAAGAAACAATCCCCAAATGAAAGAAAAGGAGGAAGCCTCAGAAAGAATGCAAAATGAAATAGAGGCAACTCAACTATCAGATATTGAGTTCAAAGCAATGGTTATTAGGGAGCTCAATGAGCTCACAATGAATTACCAGAAACTACAGGGAAACTACAATGAACTCACTGCAAACTATATCAACATGAAAAAGGAAATAGAAACTATCAACAAGGGCCAAGAGGAAATGAAGAATAGAATTTCTGAAATGAAGAACACAGTAGAAGGAATCAAAAGCAGGATTGATGAAGGAGAAGATAGGATCAGTGAGCTGGAGGAGAAAGTAGAAAAAAACCCACCCATAATGAGCAACAATGGGGAAAAGATGCTCAGGAAGAATGAGGAGGGATTAAGAGAAATGCAAGACAATATGAAACATAATAATATCCATATAATAGGGATACCAGAAGGAGAAGAAGATGAGCAAGGGATAGAAAAGCTACTTGAAACAGTAATGATGGAAAACTTCCCTAATTTGATGAGAGAAAAAGTCACACAAATTCAGGAAACACATAGAGTCCCAATCAAGAGGAATCCAAAGAGGTCACCATAAAGATACACCATAATGAAAATGGCAAAATTCCAAGACAAACAGAGAATCTTAAAGGTGGCAAGGGAGAAGCAAGAAGTAACATAGAAGGGAGCCCTGATAAGGTTAGCAGCTGACTTCTCAATGGAAATTCTCCAAGCCAGAAGAGAGTGGCAAGGAATATTCCAAGTAATGAGAACCAGAGGTCTCCAACCAAACCTACTTTACCCAGCAAGATTCTCAATGAACATAGAAGGCCAAATAAGGAGCTTCCCAGACAAAAGATGTCTAAAAGAATACACCTCCACCAAACCAGCCCTGCAAGAGATGCTAAAGGGACTGCTTTAAGGAAAGAAAGGAAAAGAAAGAAAAAAAGAAAGAGAGGAACACAGGTATGACCATGGAAATGAATAAGTACCTATAAATAATTACCTCAAAAGTAAATAGATTAAATGCTCCAATCAAAAGACATAGAATAGCTGAATGGATAAGAAAGCATGATCGACACATATCCTGTCTACAAGAGACCTACCTCATGACAAGTGACCTACACAAACTGAAAGTGAAGGGTTGGAAACTAATTTTCCAGGCAAAGGAACAGGAAGATAAGCAGGGGTAGCAATACTCATATCAGACAAAATAGACTTCAGAAAAAGGGCCATAGGGGAGACCCAGAAGGTCACTTCATAATACTCAAAGGAAGAATCCATGAAGACAAAAATATTGTAAATATATATGCACGCAACATAGGAGCACCCAAATACATAAAGAAAATCTTAAAGGACTTCAAGAAGGATATTGACAGAAAGACAATTGTAGTAGCAGATTTTAGCACCTACTGTCAACAATGGATAGATCTTCCAAACAAAATATCAACAAAGATATTGTAGCATTGAACAATGTCCTAGATGAAGTGTACTTAACTGATATATAGAGCCCTTCATCCCAATGAAGCTAAATACACATTCTTTTCAAATGCACATGGAACATTTTCAACTAGACCACATCATAGGACACAGAACAAGCCTCAAGAAATTCAAGAAAATTAAAATCATACCAGGCATTTTCTCTGACCACAAGGGACTGAAAGTAGAAACCAACCCCAAGGAAAAAACCAAAAACACTCAAAATAATGGAGATTGAATAGCATTCTATTAAACGATGAATGGGTCAACAATGAAATTAGGGAACAAATCAAAAAGTTTCTGGAAACAAATGAAAATGAACTCACAGCAACCCCAAACTTATGGGACCCAGCGAATGCAGTTTTGAGAAGGAAGTTCATAGCCATGCAGGCCTTCTTAAAAATGATAGAAACATTTCAAACAAACAGCCTAACCCTATGCCTATAAGAACTTGAGGAACAACAAGAAAAGCAGACCAGAGTAAGCAGAAGAATGGAAATAATCAAGATCAGAGCATAATTAAATTACATAAAGAGTAAAAGCACAATTCTAAGGATTAATGACTCCAGGAGCTGGTTCTTTGAAAAGATAAACAAAATTGACAAGCCTTTAAGCAGGCTCATCAAGAAAAAGAGAGAGAGAGAGAGAGAGAGAGAGAGAGAGAGAGAGAGAGAGAGAGAGAGAGAGAGAGAACCCAAATAAACACAATTGGAAATGAAAGAAGAGAGATTTCAAGTGACACCACAGAAATACAAAGGATTGTAAGAAATTACAATAAGAACTGCATGCCAAGAAATTTGAAACCCTAGGTGAAATGGACACATTTCTACAAAAATATAATCTTCCAAAACTAAATGAAGAAGAAGCAGAAAGCTTTAACAGACCAGTAACAGCAGATGAAATTGAAGCAGTACTCAAAAAACTTCCAACACACAAAAGCCCTGGACTGGATGGTTTCACAGGAGAATTCTACAAAGCATTTAAGGAAGGGCTAACTCCTATCCTTCACAGACTATTCTAAAAAATCCAGAATGATGAAAGACTCCCAAATTCTTTTTATGAAGCCAGCATCATCCTAACCCAAAACCAGATAAAGACACAAGAAAGAAAGAAAACTTCAGGCTAATGTCATTAATGAACATAAATGCTAAAATCCTCAACAAAATATTGGCAAACCTCATCCAACAATACATTAAAAAGATCATACACCATAACCAAGTGGGACTCATCCCAGGGATGCAAGGATGGTTCATTATTCGCAAATCAGTAAATGTAATACATCACATAAACAAAAGCAAAGGCAAAAATCACATGATAACATCAATAGATGCAGAAAAAGCATTTGATAAAGTACAGCACCCATTTATGATAAAAACACTCAGCAAAGTGGGAATAGAGGGAGCATTCCTCAACATAATAAAGGTCATTTATGAGAGTCCTACAGCCAACATCATACTCAATGGGTAAAAACTAAAATCTTTTACACCAACATTGGGAATATGACAAGGTTGTCTACTTTCACCACTTTTATTCAATATAGTATTTGAAGTTTTAGCCACAGAGATCAGACAAGAAAAGGAAATAAAAGACATCCAAATCTGAAAGGGGAAACAAAACTGTCATTATTTGCAGATGACATGATAGTGTTCATAGAAAATCTTATAGACTCCCCCAGAAAACTGCTCAACCTAATAAATTAACTGGCAACAGAGTGGGATACAAAGTCAATATCCAGAAATCAAAGGCATTTTTGTACACCACCAATGAAACAACAGAAGGAGAAATCAAGAAAAAAATCCCATTCGATATAACAAAAATAAAAATAAAATACCTAGGAATAAACCTAACCAAGGCGATCAAAGACCTGTATGCAGAAAACTACACACGACTGAAGAAGGAAATCAAGGAAGACACAAACAAGTGGAAACATATACCGTGTTCATGGATTGGAAGAATTAACATCATCAAAATGTCCATACTACCCAAAGCAATTTACAGATTGAATGCAATACCTATTAAAGTACCAATGACATATTTCACAGACATAGAACAAACACTTCAAAAATTTATATGGAACCATAAATGACCCTGAATAGCTGCTGCAATTTTGAGAAAGAAGCGTAAAGTAGGAGGGATCACAATACCTGATACCAAAATGTATTACAAGGCCACTGTAATCAAAACAGCCTGGTACTGGCATAAAAACAGGCACATGGCCCAGTGGAACAGAACAAAGAACCCAGAAATAAATCCAAGTCTCTATGGTCAATTAATATTTGACAAAGCTGGCAGCAACATAAACTGGAATGAAAATAGCCTCTTCAACAAATGGTGTTGGGAGAAGTGGGCAGTTACGTGTGAAAAAATGAAACTCAACCACCAACTTACACCATACACAAAAATAAATTCAATGTGGGTAAAAGATTTAAATATAAGCCGTGACACCATTAAAGTCCTAGAGGAGAGCATAGGCAGGAAAATCTCAGATATTTCACACAGGAACATTTTTTTCTGGTATGTCCCCTAGAGCAAGGGGCACAAAAGAAAGAATAAGCAAATGGGATCTCATCAAAATAAAAAGCTTCTGCACAGCTAAAGAAAACAGTATCAAAATAAAAAGAGAACCAACCATATGGGAAATCATATTTGCCAATGATACCTCAGACAAGGCCTTAATCTCCAAAATATATAAAGAACTTACACGATTATACTCTAAAAAGACAAGCAACCCAATTAAAAAATGGGTAAAGGACTTGAACAGACACTTCTCCAAGGAGGACATACAGAGGATCCAGAGACACATGAAAAGATGCTCAGTATCGCTAGCTATGAGAGAGATGCAAATTACAACCACAATGAGATACCACTTCACACCAGTCAGAATGACCATCATAAATAAAGCAACAAACAAGAAGTGTTGGAGAGGTTGTGGAGAAAAGGGGACCCTAGCGCACTGTCAGTGGGATTGCAGACAGGTACATCCACTCTGAAAACAGTATGGAATTTTCTCAGAAAGCTAAAAATGGATGTCCCTTTTGACCCAGCAATTTCAGTGCTTGGATTATATCCCAAGAACCCTGAAACACCAATGTAAAAGAACCTATGCACTCCAATGTTCATAGCAGCACAATTGACAATAGCCAAGTGCTGGAAGCAACCTAAGTGCCCATCAGTAAATGAGTAGATCAAAAAATTATGTTAAATTTACACAATGGAATTCTTTGCAGCAGAAAGAAAGAATGACAGAGCTCCTACCCTTTGTGACAACATGGATGGAACTGGAAAGCGTTATGCTAAGTGAAATAAGCCAGGCAGTGAAAGACAAATAGCATATGATCTCACCTTTAACAGGAACCTAAGCAACAAAACAAACAAACAAGCAAAATATAACAAGAGACACTGAAATAGAGAACAGGCTGACAGTGACCAGAGGGTAGAGGGGAGGGAATTTCAGGGGGAAAGGGGAAGGGTTTACAGGAACAAGTATAAAGGACACATGGACAAAAACTAGGGGTGGGGTGGAAAATGGAGGAAGGTGGGGAAGACTGGGAAGATGAGCTGGGATGGGAGTAAAAGACAGAAAACTGTACTTGAACAACAATTAAAATAAAAAAAAAGAACTAACATTATTAAAAAGAATGTCAGCTCTGAATCTACCTCATTACAATGATATCAAAAGAGAAGCCACTAAAGGATCCTGGAGGACAATTCCTATGACTCTAATCATAATAAAGAGGCACACCCAGCACTCCAGGTACCATATGCCTAAGGCCTGAAAATGTGGAGCTTTCTGGTTCTGCTTGTCCTGGCTCTGCCTTATTTGTCTCATGGTTTGGAACTAAGATTTTACCACTTCAATTCATTGCCAAACTTCTTTGGCTCCTTTATATATTATTTGTTTGTAATATTCAGTCAGCTCACAATTTCCCCATAAGAAACTACTCCATAACTCTTGGAAGGCAAATGGCAAACATTCAGCCACTTTTGTAACAATTTTTCAAATGTGAAACTTTGTCTCAATATCTGGAGGCTAGCTCGGGATTCACATTAGGAGTTCCCAACACCCACCACAACATAGTCCTTACAGATATTATCCACAAGCCAGAAACAGACAATAACCATAATCTCAAAAATGACAGCCTCAACCCAACAGCTCAACACTTTGAAGATGATGACCTCTGCCCAGTAGATGAACATATCTCAAGAGATAATCTCAGCACAACTTGGCAGCTGCAGCCTTGGTACTGATATCCCCAAAAGTCCTGCCACTTCAATCACATCTCAAAATTCACCAAGTAAAGATTTTGACCTTTTTGTTCCCAAATTCAACCACCGGTTGTTCCACCCCACCCTTATACCTAGTTGGATCCCCTATAATATCCCCAACTGCCTCTCTTCTCTCCTCCTACCTTATCCTTCAGCTTCAATCTATGCAGGCCCCTGATATTCACCTGGCTGATCCCAATGTCACCATGGTTATTGTTAACTGCTTAACAGAAGATTCCACCTATCCTGGATTGGCCAAAAAGTTCATTCGTTTTTTTCTACAGGATGGGTCTAGTAGTGCTTAGTTGTCTATAACTTCATTCAAAACAATTTTGTTAGATTGTATGGCGACAGCTGTCATATCAATGTACATTTAAAAAAACTTTTCAAAATTGGTGAATTTTTCTGTACTTATTTTAATATTGAAGATGAAACAAAATATGCAACATTTTGGCATATTATGCTTTATTATTTCAATAAAGGTAAACATGCAACTGAAACACAAAAAAAGGATTTGTGCAGTGTATGGAGAAGGTGCTGTGACTGATTGAACATGTCAAAAGCAGTTTGTGAAGTGGGTTGTGTTGCAGATTTCTTGTTGGAAGATGCTCCACATTCCAATAGACCCGTTGAAGTTGACAGTGATCAAATTGGGACATTTACTGAGAAAAATCAACATTATACCAATTGGAGGGCAACTGACATACCCAAAATATCCAAACCAATAAAGTTATTGATGAAAATGAAAAATGTGTCTTTTATAGAAAAAACTATATGGACTTTTTGCCAACCCAATGTGTCTCTGTGATACCATAACCTCTCTTGCACAATGTAAGAACACCTTGTAAAAACTAAAGCATATAGGCAAGTCCCATTATCGATCCTGTTGCATCAAGGAATTCCTGGTAGATTATTTAGATTTATTAATGACTCACTCTTTTTATGCTCTGCCCTCTTGGTGCAAGTGAGTGCCCTATAAGTTTTACTCTTATTAGTGCCACACCAATTTTATTGGGATATTTACTTCCCTTATCTCTACACAAAGGCCTAAAATGTTACCCCCTTCTAAGTACAATTGGAACCTGGCCATGATAATGGTCCCTATAACTGCTGGTATATCATTTCCCATTGTGACCCCCAAAACCGAAAAAGCTATGATTTTCCCTTGTTCAACAACCCACAATTCACTCTCCACTATTCTTCAATCAATATACTCACTTCCTACTTTCTTTGACATTCTGGATAATATCTGTGTGACAACGTGTCACCTTTAGCATTTTTTTGGGCCTGCTACCTGGTGTTCCAGCTCAGACAATTACTTATGCAACTAATCCTTGCCTCCCAGAGGTGTTTTATATCCATATTGACTAATTATTATCCTCTCCTCCTCTAGTCTCTTTATTTCTTCCCAGCATTCTCTTGACCTCATTAACTTCCCCTTCTTGGACCTCATACTTTTCCTGCATCCCACCATCAATCTATGTTATACACAGCAGTGTTCCTCTATTAAGACTACCTGACCCTCAGATGTCTGCAATTAAATTGATCTGAAATTTTCCACCAATAACTCCACTCTCTAAGCCCCCTTGGGCTACTGATTCTCTTGTGGTACCACTCACTCTTTTTCAGCAGGTTCACATAGTCTACTCCTCTATTTCTCCGCTTTCTGCCCTAAGCAACCTGACCTTTGCTTTATGCATATTTAGTACACAGGTTTCTCTGTATCTAACTAGAAAGTCCATTTCTGTCATCTAACCTTCCCACAAAAAGAAGCACCAAATGAACTTTTACCTATTATCTAGGGCCTTATCATAATCTTTGGTATAACAGACACCAATTTAAGTATTTTTAATTTATTAGCAAAAACTCAATTCACAGAGACCACCCAGACAACTCCTGGAAGACCATATACAAGGTCTGTCTGTTAAAAATCCTGCCATTGTTAATAAAATGAGAACAGTTTGTGTGGCATCAATGTAACCTGGAAGCCAAGGAAAATGGACTGGAATGCACATGTATGAATAATGATGATTTCACTGTACTAGTCAGTGGGGGTGGTAGACACCATTGAGTGAGCATGTACATTGTGTAGCCACCACATTCAAAATGACTGAGCAAATAGAGCAAGAAATCTGTATCAAATTTTGCATTAAGCTTGAACATTCCTCCATAGAACTATTTGAATGACTCAGAAGGCTGCAGCTATGAGCAACTGATGATTGGCAGCTTCATCACAACAATGTGCCCACTCATGCATCATGTCTCATGCACAGTTTTTTTGTAAAACATCAAATCACCCAGGTGACTCAGTCCCACTGCAGCCAATATTTGGCACCCTGTGACTTCTGGCTTTTCCCCAAACCAAAATCACCTTTGAAAAGGAAGAGATTTCAGATCATGGAAGAGATTCAAGAAAATATGACCGGGCAGTTGATGGCAATTGGGAGAACTGTGTGAGGTCCCAGGGTGCCTACTTTAAAGAGGATTGAGATGTCATTGTCCTATTACAATGTTTCTCATATCTTGTATCTTCTTCAGTAAATGTCTCTATTTTTCATAGTATGTGGCTGGATAATTTATAGACAGACCTCATATATATATATATAAAGCATCTCTAGACCTAGAAGCCTTTAATGTGGCACAGATGTCTCTAGTTGTTACAGTAGCTGATAAAAAAAATTATCATTAGAGTTCTGGCCAACATAGAGGCATAGGTAGAAATGTTTTGCCTCTTCACTCAACCAAAAGAAGGATAACAAACAATTTAAAAACAATAAGCAACCGAATTGCCAAAAAAATCAAACTGCATGGGTCTCTGACAACCAAGTTGTTAAAGAAACATTTATTCAGACTGATAGGAAGGGCAAAGACAAGCAACCAGGCAGAGAGGACCCGAGACAATGTGGCAGACCTTGTGGGCAAGGCAGTGTGGGCTGACTGGGAAACTAAAGACTCAAAACCTCTGGCTGTAAAACACTGTGGGGGCTGTTAAGGCAGGAGAAACTTCCCATCTCACAGCACAGTTTGCTGGAAAGAGGGGCTAGAGTGTACTGAGCGAGCTTCATTGTTCCCTCTCTGACCCCTCCCCTACAGACAGCACCACAATGCAGCAGAGTGTTACCCCACCCTGGCAAATACCTAAGGCTCTGCCCTCTTGCAACATAACAGGTGCACCAAGACAAAGAAATATGGCCCAAATGAAGCAACAGATCAAATCTCCAGAAGAAGAGCTAAGTGACAAGGAGATAGACAACCCATCTAATGCAGAGTTCAAAAGACTGGTAATAAGGATGCTCACAGAAATTATTGAGCTTGGTTGCAAAATGAAGGAACAAATGAAAGCTATACAAAATGAAGTAAAGGAAAAGATACAGGGAACCAACAGCGAAGGGAAAAAAAAAACTGGGACTCAAATCAACACTTTTGGAACAAAAAGAAGAAATAAACATTCAATTGGTACAGAATGAAGAAACAAGAATTTCAAAAAAAAAAAAAAGAGGAAAGGCTGAGAAACATCTGGAACAAGTTTAAGTGCTCCAACATCCTAATCATAGGGGTGCCAGAAGGAGAAGAGGAAGACCAAGAAATAAAAAAATATTTGAACAAATAATGAAGGAAAATTTTACCAATCTGGTAAAGAAAATAGACTTCTGGGAAGTCCAGGAAGCTCAGAGAGTGCCAAATAAATTGGATCCAAGGAGGAACACACCAAGGCATATTATAAATAGGTTACCCAAGATTAAGGATAATGAGAGAATCTTAAAAGCAGCAAGAGAAAAGGAGACAGTTACCTACAAAGGAGTGCCCATAAGGCTATCAGCCGATTTCTCAAAAGAAACCTTACAGGGAAGGAGAGGCTGGAAAGAACTACTCAAAGTCAGGAAATGCAAGGACCTACACCCAAGATTACCCTATCCAGCAAAGCTATCCTTTAGAGTAGAAGGGCAGATAAAGTGCTTCCCAGACAAGGTCAAGTTAAAAGAGTTCATCATCACCAAGCTCTTATTATATGAAATGTTAAAGGCACTTACTAAAGAAAAAGAAGATCAAAAACTATGAACAGTAAAATGACAGCAAACTCATAACTATCAACCACTGAACCTAAAAAACAAAAACAAAACATAAGCAAACAACTAGAACAGGAAGAGAATCATATAAAGGGACATCACATGAAGGGTTATCAGTGGGAAAAGGGATGAGGGCATGGGGGAAAAGTTACATGGAATAAGAAGCATAATTGGTAGGCATAAAATAGACAGGGAAAGTTAAAAATAGTATAGGAAATAGAGAAGCCAAAGAACTTATATGTACAAGTCATGGACATTAACTAAGGGGGATGGAATGCTGGAGGGTGGGATGTGTGCAAGGCAGAGGGGATAAAGGGGAGAAAGAAATGGGATAAATGTAATAGCGTAATCAATCAAATATAGTTGAAATAAAAGCATAATTGATAGGTACAAAATAGACAGGGTGAGGTTAAGAATAGTGTAGGGAATGGAAAAGTCAAATAACTTACATGTACAACCCATGGATATGAACTGGTGGAGTGTGGAATCCTGGTGGAAGGTGGGTGCAGGGTGGAAGGGAATAAAGGGGAGAAAAAATTGGGATATTTTTGATAGCATAATCAATAAAATATACTTTAAAGTTAGCATTAACATACTGCCATAGCAAGGTGATATTTCTGACTTAAAGAGGACCTCCTGCTGCAGGTAGACCAATCATAAAGAAAAGTCTCCAGAATATCGCAACAGATAGAACAAACCAAAATAATGAATAATATTAGGAAATTAAGAGATTTATTGGGCCCAGGTTGATTTCTACTTCTGACTGTCTTCTTCTGCCTGCAGTGAGAAGTTCTGTACTATCTTTCAGGGAGCTATAATTGCTGGTCTAATTACCTTGAGTTGTCTTTGTAATCTCTCTCAAGCATAAGTTTATTTACAGGAAACCTGACAGGTTGTTGTGCTAACTCAAACATCAGGGGAAATATGTGAGGAGCATAGGGGGAAAAAAAAACTAAAACACGTGTCCTCATTGATGTCTGATTTAGTACCAGCAACCTCTAAGCCACATTTTCTACTTGTGTCCATTACCTCCTATAGCATCATGATTAGACTCTGCCCATACACACATTCTGCAAACTCATGGATCCTGTAGATGCCTTTTTTAAACTTTGCACTTGTAGTTGAATGTATTAAATCTCCTGCCAGTGGGAATTCCTTTTTATAAAATGTCTATGCACTTGGTTCTCTCTCTCTGTTTCCCTTCTCTTCCCTTCCCTTCTCATCCGCTTCTTTCTCTTTCTCCCTCCTTCCCCCAAGACTTTTTCTCCCAGTGAGCCATCCTCCCAACCCCTTGCCTTAGGATTTCTCCACCTGTGTGAGCAATACATCCTTTTTTAATTTTTCCTAAGGATTACTGTTATGATTTTCAATATCTAAACCTAATATTTCCAGGAAGAGGGCTTTTAAATATTACAGTGAAGTTACCATAGCAAGAGTTTACTTACTCTCCATAATAGCTGAAATAATCTGGGTAAGCTATCCTCCTTCCAACTGGTCAGAGTTTGACTAAGCAAGCAGGTGCCTGTGCCAAACTAAATTCTACCAGAGGCTTCTGCTCCCATTCACTGTCTCCAGGCTCCTTTCTATGCCATTCAATGTGGCAAAACTAAAAAAGGAGACCACCACAATTCCATTTGTACACCCATTAAAGCAATATGGGCAGAGGATGAGGAGAGGAGATGCAAACTTTGAGAATAATATGCTATAATCTGAAAAATATGTGTTTTTTTTGGAAAGGAAAACCAAATAAGGATGAAAATTTGGTCTCTTTGGGGAGAATAGCCAGAAACAGGGGAAGACATTTGCTGTGACATAGCAATTTATCCATTAATTCAATATATATTTACTAAATACCTACTATGTTCTAGGAGTTGTACTAGATGTTGGTGATATAAAGTTGAATAAGAGGGCATAGCTCCTGTTCTCAGGGAGTTTATAGTCTTATAGAGTAGGCAGAGAAGTAATCAGGCTTACAAAACATATAAAGAGTATTATGAGGATATTCCAGGATGAAAAGAGAAATCTCAGATAGGTAATTTCCTGAATACAGGACATTCAGAGAGATTTTACAAATAAATGACTTTTAAGTTGGACATTTAAGTATGAAAAAGAGTAGGCCAGTTTGATAGTGTTTTAGACATATTTCAGAATTCAAAAGAGACAAGCATGTGTGATGGCAGGGAGACATGGGAAAATATGGTCTATTCAAAGGTCAGTGAGTGATTAGTTGAAGTGTCATGCACATAGAGAAGAAGCCAAAGAAATGAATGTCAGGAGTCAATTAATGAGGGGCCTTGGGTGATACCCTCATCAGTTTGGATTTTATTCTTTGGTCAGTGGGAGCCTTTGAAGAGTTTAAAGGAGAGGCATGGTAGAATTGGATTTGTATTTAAGATATATCACTTTAGCAGAACTGTTCAGGGTAATTAAAGAAGGAGAAGATAGAGACCAGTTAAGAGAAGTTAGCAGCAATCTGCAGTTTTGCTGATAAACAATAGCTAGAATTAAGGCACTGACACTAGGAATAGAGAAGAGGAACAAATCCAAGTGATAATTAAGATGTAAGACTTGGTAGCTGAGTGGTTGAAGGAGAATGATAAGAAGTGATCAAAGATGAGTCCAAAATTTCTGATTTGGACAATGTGGCTGGTATTGTTGTTTGTTAAGAGAGAAAATACAAAAATAAGAAACAGAAACAGATTTGAGAGAAATTAAGGAAAGGAAATGGGGAAGAGTATTTTGCATGCAGATTGTTTTGTTCTATGAGTGTCTTAGAAGCAACTGAACGTGCAAGTATATAGCTTAGGAATAAGATCAGGAGATTCAGATTTGTGAACCATTAGCATATCTGGCTGAGGTCATGTAACACACATGTGTAAAGTGAAATGAGAAATAAAACTCACAACAGGAAAGGCTAATACATCAGGTCCAGTTGGGAGGGTGGGCAAAACCAGTAACAGAGATTAAGAAGCACGAGCCACATTGGATAAGAATCACCAGAAAGTGATGTCACAGGATCAAAGTAGGAAATATCAATTGATGAAGTGTTCAAATATCATAAAGACTGAAAAGTATCTGCTAGAATTAGCCTTGTTAAAAAGCCATTTTACTGGAGGGCCTGGGGGAGAGACATTAGTCTAGAGTAAGTTGAAGAAGGAATGGAAAATAAAAAAGTACAGATAGCACTGGTTGGTGTGGCTCAGTGGATTGAGCACTGGCCTGTGAACCAAAGGGTTGCTGGTTCTATTCTCCATCTAGGGCACAAGTCTGGGTTGCAGACCAGGTCCCTGGTAGGGGTCATGTGAGAGGCAGTCACACATTGATGTTTCCCTCCCTCCTTTTCTCCCTCCCTTCCCTTCTCTCTGAAAATATATAAATAAAATGTCTTTAAAAAGTACAAATAACTATAAGAAACAATTATTTTAAAAAATATCTTATCTTGAAAATAATGGATTGAAGAATCTCTCCATCTCACTTATTGACTATGATGAAAAAGCCAGTGGATAATGAAATGTCAAAGATCCAGGGAGGAATGAGGACAATTTAAGAAACAAGGTCCTGAAGTCATAGGAGAAGAGGGCATTTTCAGTACATAAGGATTTCATTTTGAAAGGGGAAATCTCCATTCCACTGAAATTCTAAGGAAGATTGTATGGATGAGTGCGCATGCAGATATTTTTGTGAGAGTGGGAGGAGGAACTTCAGGGAATCCCATGTTTTGGTCTGTTTTTTCTTGGACAAGTTGAAGATAAGATCATTTAGTGGAAGCAGCTGACTCAAGGACAGTAGTGAATGTCTAAAATAACTACTGAGTTGAGAGAGAGATAGAGATAGAGAGAGAGAGCACACCCACGAGGGAAACAAAGAAACATTTCTTGATAGCAACTGAAGGATAGGATGAGGCTTGTAGAACTGGAGTTTGTAGAGGCACATGTGCTTGGAAATACCTTATTTTCCTTAGCTGTGATTAACACTCTCAGTTGATGTAGGAAAAAACAGACAGTTAAGTAAAATTAGGCTTCATTGTTGCCAAGTAAGATTATAAAATGGTCAAGAAGGATACCGAGCTGAGAATAATGGTTAAAGTAATGAATTGGCAAGATAAGGTAGTGAAGACAAGGGTTTCTTGAAAGAGAAAATAAAGAGTCAAATATTTGAGGTCTCTGTGAGATCATATACTAATTTAAGTGGAAAAAAGGAAAGCTAGAGGTGAAAATGTAAGAGGAGGTCATCTAAAAGTAGCATTAGAGCCTGAGATGTCAGAAATACAAAAATTATACATGATTACTGTAGCCAGGTTGTGGCCATGGGAGGATATTTCTGGTATGGCGGAAAGGTGAGGATAACTGTAATTGAAGAATCTGTGAAGTTAGAAGTTGGTTGATTTCTGTAAGTGGATATTGAAGGCAAGAAAAATGAAAAAGGTGGGATAGATAGTAAAGACATGAATATGGGGGAAGTGACTAGAGTGTTGGTAGAGAGTAATGAAGACAGGTAGCTGACTAAATACATGTATAAACAGATGGCAAAAGAGGCAGTTTTATATCAGGATATGAGAATAATGATTTGGAAGTGGCAATTGGGTCTCCAAGTCATCTCTAGGACTGTGGTATGGGGAATTGAAAGAGGTATCAAATTTCCTTTAAAAGCTGAAAAAAAGGAAATGTTCTCAAATGAGAGTTGAGTATAAGTTGCAAGTATTCTGCACAAAATACATGCTTTACTAATGTTCAAGGATGAGAAACAGTAGCCCAAAATCCTCTCATTAACTAAAGATTAGTGCAAGCTATTGAACTGGGGAAGTTGTGGTCTCCGACTATCAACAGTCAGATCCCAGAGACTTACAAACTGCAAACTTTCTAAAAGATACAGTGATGCAAGAAAAAGAGCAGATATCCGTACAAGCAGCTTTCTTGTATTATTCTCAGTATCTGATTTTCGGATCCAACCTAAACCATAGATTCAGAAGAAGCCTGAAGAAACCTTAGCTGTAGAAATGTAGTTAAATAGCAGCACTAGATAGAACATAGAGCCCAGGAATGTCAGAGCTGCAAATGTATTCATGGAGATCGCCACCTACAGACTAAGTATCTCATTTTTATACGTCAGAGAAAAAGACCCACAGAAGCAAAGGAGCTTGTCCAATTTTACACAATGTTTCATAGAAGAATGTAGACTGGAATTCAGGGATCCTATCACAGATAAAGAAATTGAGGCCTATTGAGGTTGAAATATTTTCCCCCAAATTACTCAGCTACCAAAAGGCAGTGATAGGATTCTTGTTTAATGAGATTCCAAAATCAATCCTCTTCTTGAATTTCGATCACATAGACAATTCTTCAATTGGTCAATAAAATATTATTTTATTGATAAAAAAGAGATGGAGATTACAGCGTAGTTTCCAAACAATAGACAGGCTTCAAAAGAAAGGAAGTATTCTGGTTATAAAGGTTTGAGAGACTGGAAGAGCTAAAATTATGGGCAGAAATAACAGATGCGGGATATCTTGGATTACCCGACTTCAAAGTTTTAGGTGGAACTCAGGAACAAGTGTGGTCTCAGGTGGTATATAGTAGAAAAGCAGACAGAGAAAGGCTCCCAAGATCCTCTTGATAAAACGTTTGGGGGTCTCAGAAGAATTCATAGTTTAGAATAACAGGCTAACTTAATCAGTTCATCCCCAGACCTTCACTTCTAGGGGACAAACTAAAGTACCCTTCTAGGAAATGGTTGGCTACAACTCTGAAGAGGTCTTTACTCAGTTGTACAGAGTTTAGAAAGTAAATGGAATTAAGGTGGGGTGAAGTGAAAGAAATTATGTAGAAGTAATATTTGTTCAATATAAATATTAATATTCACTAGGGACCTATAATAAGAGCTGTGGTGATAAAGACCAAGATGGCATATATAACTATATAAATAAATCTCCAGAAAGTCAGCTCCACTGCCTCAACTGCTATATGCTTAATCATCAGACTTGTGTATAGTAAGGCTTCACTTAATGTCATTAATAGGTTCTGTGACTTTAAGCTAAAAGACACCTAACAAGAACAATTTACTATAGGCTAATTGATATAAACTAGGGCATTGATATAAACTTAACCTAGGTTAAATTCCTAGGGCATTTCATCAATTTTATAATGAAATGATGTTGAATGAAACATTATTTGGAGAGCTGCTATACTCCTAAGGTTCTTCTCCAGCTTCACCCTTAATAGGACCCCTTAATCACTCCACATAGTCTCCAGAAGAATCTTGGATATTAAAAGTATCAAAAATAACTCGCATAACTTAAAAAACCACAGAGATTGGTGGAAATGATGGGTATGGAGAGATAGTATCTTGCACCTCAAGATATTTTTGGAATTATTCTTGGGACCTAGACTTTATAAACTAAAGCCTTTAGAAGATTGGTAAGAGCACCCATTCATTTCTGCCAAAGCCTCACTTAGAAAAGATTTTAGTATACTTAGCAAAACTTTGCTGGCACAACAAAAACTCTTAAACCATAACACCATGTTTAATCTGAAGAAATTAGACATCATCCATCTTATTTGGCAAAGTTTTGTGTATTTCGAATGAAAATAAAGACAGGCAAAAGATAATGGGTTGAAGAGATGAGACATCAGGAGTCCCTGAAACACACATAAGATATGGATGAGAATTAATCTGAAACTCATTGTCACCCTGCCACTTTCAGCTCACAGATTATCTACTACTTAATATCTTGTCCCCCTCTCACCCATACACTAATATAAATATACATTCTTTTCTGCACTACCTGTCTTTGATGGCCATTTGTACTTTTCTCAAGAATTCTTGTAACAGATTAAGATACTAGATTTATAGGGAGCTTTATAACAATAATAGTATTTATTAGATGCAATTATGTCATTATAACACAATTTAATTAAAAACCACTAAGGTTATGCTCATTTTTTTCAGATGTGGAAAATGAAAGATCAACTTGCCCAAAACTATATAACTAAGTGGCACTGTTAAGGACCCAGCATTCCCACATAGGCATCCAGGTTGTAGCTACTAAATCACTGTGAAACCATATGTTTTTTTTTTTTTTTGGTTAAGAAGATTCATTGTTTTAAAAAATCACAATATTTTATGATAAAGTAAATAGTGATAATTCTTTGTCACTCATTTCATAGACAAAGAAAATGAGGTTACAAGAGGAAAAGTAACTAGTCTGATAACATATAACTCATTAGCAACAGAACTGAGAATCTAACCCATGTCTCTGTGACTGCAAAATCTCACTACCATCCGTAAGATATTTCCTCCAATACCTTCTCCATTGAGCTTAAGTCCACCAATAGTAACTTCCTCTGAAATAAGGTTTTGCATTAAGCCATCTGTCTTCACCACTCATATACACAAAGAGAAAAACTGCTATAAAATTTAGGTAAGCCAAACCACGTGGCTTTGGGGTGCTTCCTTTTGCCATGTGGCTTAGGAAGTGGGAGAGACCTTGCTGGGAAGAAAAGTGGTGAAAGGATTCTTGCTGGTGGGCCATGAGAAGGTGTTGCATGGTTTTGGATTAGCTGGATATCACAGCGTGGACACAGTTGATGGTGGAGGGGCTGCCTAAACCATGGACTTCTTCTTTTCCTGAGATAGGATGGAGACACTGAAGCACAAGAATGCTGCTGAGAAGTAATGGCAGGCAAGGATTTGAAATGATCAGTTTCTGCCTCCTCTCATTCTGCCTCCTTATACCCAGTAAACCAAGGGGCTTCTGGCCAAGATGGAGGCACAGGTAGTGGCAGTGTGCCTCCTCGTGCAACCAAAACTAAGGACAACAAAAATTGAGAAACAAGAAACAACCAGAGCAGAGGGAAATGAACCGAATGGAAGTCTGGCTACCATACAACCAGACCGGTAAGGAGGGGCGGAGTCGGAGACCTACAGAGAGGAGTGAGAGGTCCCGGCAGGAAAGAGCGGGGGCTGGCAGGCGCGCAGGGCACAGACGGCAGTTGGCAAACCCCAGAAGTGCAGGGGTGGCTGACGGACTGGTGGCAGACCCTGGGCGTGGGAGGCAATGAGCAGACCCAGTGAGGCGCACAAGGTAGCTGGCTGGCCACAGCTACACGTTCGTGTGCAAACTAAGTGAAAATGGGCAGCAACACAGACCGCGCAACCCAGGGCCCTCGGGCCAGGAAACAAAGCCTAAGAGCACCCACTGAAAACACCTGTGGGAGCTGAGGCCGGGAGATTCTCTCAGACTCACAGGAGACTTCTCGGGGAAACCCACAGAGTCCGAGAAAGTGCACAGGCCCACCCGCCCGGGAGCCAGCACCAGGGGGCCCAGTTTGCTTGTGAGAGGCAGCAGAGGGACTGGAGTCCTAGAGAGAGAGGAGCAGTGCCATTGTTCCCTCTCGGACCCCGCCCCCACATACAACGTTACAACCCAGCAACTGGGGTGCCCCGCCCCGTGAACACCTAAGGCTCCGCCACCCTTACGTAACACCTGCAACCAGACCAAAGGAAAATAAAGAATAAAAAAGATGGCTCAAACAGAATTGAAAGCCCCAGAACCAATTTTTTTAAGTGACCAAGAGATAGCCAACCTATCAGATGCACAGTTCAAAGCACTGGTGATCAGGTTGCTCACAGAATTGGTTGACTTTGGTCAGAAATTAGATGAACAAATGCAGGCTACAATAAGAGAAAGGAAGGAAAATGCACAGGGAACCAATAGTGATGGGAAGAAAACTGGGACTCAAATCAATGGAGTGGACAAGAAGGAAGAAACAAACAAACAGAAAAGAATGAAGTAACAATAATTCAAAAAAATGAGAGGCTTAGGAAACTCCAGGACACCTTTAGCATTCTAACATCAGAATTATAGGGGTATCTGAAGGGGAAAAGGAATATCAAGAAATTGAAAACTTATCTGAACAAATAATGAGGGAGAACTTCCCCAATCTGGCAAAAGAAATAGACTTTGAGCAAGTCCAGGAAGCTCAGAGTCCCGAAGTTGTACTCAAGGAGGAACACACCAAGGCACATCATAATTACATTAGCCAAGGTAAAAATGAAGGAGAGAATCCTAAAAGCAGCAAGAGATAAGGGGACAGTTACCTACAAAGGAGTTCCCATCAGAATGTTAGCTGATTTCTTGAAAGAGAGCTTGCAGGCATGAAGGGGCTGGAAAGAGGTATTCCAAGTCCTGAAAGGCAAGGACCTACATTCCAGATTGCTCTATCCAGCAAAGCTTACATTTAGAATGGAAGGGCAGATAAAGTGCTTCTCAGACAAGGCCAAGTTAATGGAGTTCATCATCACCAAGCCTTTATTATATGAAATGTTAAAGGGACTTACCTAAGAAAAAGAAGATTAAAAATATGAACAATAAAAAAAGACTTCAATCTCACAGTTAGTAACAACCATACCTAAAACAAAAGCAAACTAAGCAAACAACTAGAACAGGAACAGAACCACAGAAATGGAGATCACATGGAGGGTTAGCAACAGGGAAGGGGAGGAGGAGAGAGGGGGAAAAGATAAAGAGAATAAGTAGCATAGACAATAGGCAGCAAATAGATAGGGGGAGGGCAAGAATAGTAGGGGAAATGTAGAAGCTAAAGAATTTATGACACATGGACATGAACTAAAGGGGGGAATGTGGGTGGGAGGCAGTGGGCAGGGTGGAGGGGAGTGAGGGCGGAAATGAGACAACTGTAACAGCGTAATCAATAAAAAAATTTTTAAAAATTAGGTAAGCCATTAGTTGATAGGATATAAGACAAGTAATTTTTGATGAGAAGAAGGAAGGAAGGAAAGATGTATAACTGGGGAAAGTCCAGCCAGGGTAGACACCAGATTATTTGCCTCAAAAGTAAGGGGACAAAAGAAGGACATTAAATAACTGAAGAAATAAAGTCTAAAGAGGTATTGAAGAGAGTACTGAGGAACTAATAAAACAAAGTAATGGCTGGGTGGTAAATAACAAATCTCACCTACCTTTTGGTATAATGGATATAATTTGAAGAGTGCATTGCTTTGTACAAAGTGCTTTATGTAAAGCATTTCCTACAGAGCCTGCTTCTAGCAGGCATTAGATAATGTTAGCTTTATTTTTATTTGTTTTCTTTCTATCTTTCCATTCTTGAAAATATTTTGAGATATATCAGGTCAGGCAGTATCATATCTGTTTTAACAGTAGGTTGTGTCTTATAACAGAAAGATAATGGACTTTGCAGCCAGCCAGACAGGACTTAAATCCAGTTTCAATCACTTAATAGTTGTTGCTGAGGAGGTGAAAACACAATTCCATCCTGAAGAAGATGTTCAAGGTATCGTTTTCCTAAATTTCAACTGTTTTCTCTGAAAATATCTTAGGGAGAGAGCTGAGATGCTCCCGAGAGCTCCCAACATGTTGTATCCAAATTCAGATGAAATCTTTATGGGAAAAGAGGGGCCAGACTTTCTGGGGGGACATATTTGTATTTTCACCTTCTCAGTGACCTGTTGGCAATGCTTTCTTTTAGCTTTTTATACAATAACATTTCAAAGAAATTAACCTTCTAATATCAACTTACACATTGGGCAAGAATGTAAGTTCTCATGCGATATGAAGACAGAGTGTAACAGAATAAAATGAAAGAGAAAAGCCATGAGTGCTGAATTTTACAATTTATAACATTATGGTTGACATTTCATAATTTTTAACAAGAAAGAACTACTGCTTTACATTATCCCAAGAAAATGAAAGGGTTTCCTGTGTAATTGGTAAGGGGGAAGAAACTTTTCCAATACCTTAAAACCAAGCTGGACCTCACTTTAAGGGAAGCAAAAGCAGAGGATGCCACCAAAATGCTATATAAGCTACAGATTTTGAAAAGGTGAAGGATGATTTGCCATATTCTCTGGTATCATGTCTGTTTCCTTGGTCAAGCTGTTTGGAGGACTATAGTAAAAAGGCTTAATGGTAAAGATAATTATTTTTAATTATTTATGCTATTATAATGTAGGAAGGAGAAGTGACAATAGGGATCCCATATAGTTGCTGTCTCTGGGACACACTTAATAAATTACTGTCCAGGGTCTTTTATTATCACCTCTATGTAACCATCCATCATGCTCTTGGTATAGCGTGAGACTTTCTCAAAGCTTGGAGGTAGAAGAAGACCCCAGGAACAATGTTCAAGATGTGTAGCATATAAATGTTCAGGTGGGCAAAGGCTGGCTCCTTTGTCTGCAGGCACTTCTAACATAATTTCACAACCTAGATGAGTTATCAGTCTTCTCTAGTACTATTGCCTTAGAGCAGATACTTTGTTGACCACATGTAAACATTATGATGACATGGAACACTCATTTTAGGAATGTTCTAAAAGGGTTTGAAAAATCAAATGATGTATAATTTGAATAACAAAATGGTCCTTTTTGGCTAAGATATAGGATATTTGAAGGGTAAAAGGAGAGAGAAAGTTAGCATGCACACATGAGGACTTTTCATGTAAACTATTATGTAGTAGGGAAATATGAAATGGCTTCTGAGTGATATGATCAGAGCCGTGTTTTAAAAAACTAAATTGGTATATTTATTTTTTAAATATATATAGTGTATTGTTAGTGGAAATGAAGACTGGTGCAGCCACTGTAGAAAACAGTATGGAATTTCCTTAAAAAATTAAAAATAGAACGGCCTTTTGACCCAGTGATCCCACTTCTCAGAATATATCCTAAGAATTTTGAAGCACCAATTGGAAAGAATATATGCACCCCTATGCTCATAGTAGCACTATTTACAATAGCCAAGATCTGGAAACAGCCCAAGTGCCCATCAGTAGAAGAGTGTATAAACAACCGGTGGTACATTTATAAGATGGAATACTACACAACTGTATAAAAGAAGGATATTTTGCCTTTTGTAACAGCATGGGTGGACTGGAGACTATCATGCTAAGTGAAATAAACCAGTTGGTAAAAGACAAATACCATATTATCTCACTGATATGTGGAATTTCATGAACAAAATAAACTGATGAACAACATAGAAACAGAGGCATGGACACATGGAACAGCCTGACAGATTTCAGAGGGGAAGAAGGAGGTGGGACTGGATGAAAGAAGATGAAGGGATTAGCCAAAGAACATATATGCATGACCCACAGACAGATACAACACTGTGGTGATGACCAGAAGAAAGGAGTTCAAAGGTAGGAGGGAGGTGGGCAAATGGGGGAAAATGGGGACATCTATAATAGTATAAATAATAAAAATAAAATTAAAATTAAAATAAATTGGTGTAATAATAATAATAGCCAACTCTATCAAGCATACTTTGTATGTGCATTGGGGGTGTGTGTGTGGATATGTGTGTTGTGCAATCTCATAGTAACCCTAATACATAAATATTGCTAAATCTTCATTTTTTTACAGGCTAGAAAACTGAAGCTTACAGAGGTTAAGTATTTTGCCCACTATAACACAAGGAGTAAGTGACAGGCAGAATTCAAACCCTGGCAGTATAACTCCCCAGCCTGTGCTCCTAACTTTGGCTGATTCTCAAACATATGTACATATATATTAAAGAGCTTTAAAATATATTGATATCTGGGATCCACCATAATCAATTAAAACAAAATATCTGGGGATAAGTTTTAAAAAGTGTGTGGGTAGTTCTAATGCATTGTGAGGTTGGACAATCACTTCCCTCTACTCTGCTGTAAGTGGGCAAAATGTATTAGCATGTTTGTTTAAAGGAGAATAAAGCAGAATGTTCCGAACCTACCCCCACCCAGAGATGATCACAGTTAGACATTTGGTAAATACTTTATGCATATATAAGAGGTATGATATTTAAAATGTGTAACAACTAGTACAGGAGGTACAGGACAGATACCAAACAGTCAATACAGACACCAAACAGTAAGACCAGACAGACACTGGTCATAAACAACTAGTATTTTGTAGCCTTCTCAGTGTATACCAGTTGAATTTTTAAAAATATAAATATGTAAATATATGTACATGTATACACATAGATACGTATGTATTAATATAAATTATAGATATTTTCCATGTCAATAAAAGTCACCTACATTACCCTTTTTAATAGCTGTCTCACTTCTCATTGTATGGAGTTATACTTTATTTTACCAGTTCCCTAGTTATGTCTATTTTTTCCTATTAGAAGTGGACTCAACGGAAAGTGAGGAAAATGGTGTCGGAGTAGGAAGGAGCAGATTTGGCTTCCCTCTGCACAGGGGAGAGAATCCTGGCCGATCTATGGAGTGGGAGAGCAAGCAACCAACACACCTCAGCATATGCGAAAATAGGGGACCAAGGATTGTGGCGGAACCAAAAAACGAGATGGTGAGAGCAGTGCCGCAACACAGTAGGGTCCCAGGGACCAGTGCGGGGTTGCGGGGGCTGTAGCCCCAGGCCCAGTGCCCGTTGCCGGGTTTGCCACATAGTCCTTGGGAGAAAGCCAGGACAACTGCTCCCTCCCCAGGCAAACAGGGTCTCAGTGGCATAAGAGGAACCCAGTTGCTAGCAAGCACACAAGGGCTGTGAGCACCCTCAGAGTCTGTGGACACCGGCGGTGTTGGGTTGCACAATGGGCCCTGACTCCCACAGTCACTGGTCTGGCTGGAGAGTTGGGC
Organism: Tonatia bakeri; assembly: GCA_004024845.1. Lineage (NCBI taxonomy): Eukaryota > Metazoa > Chordata > Mammalia > Chiroptera > Phyllostomidae > Tonatia > Tonatia bakeri. Next base: position 26,464 of record PVIA01013929.1, read on the forward strand.
TGCAGGAGAAGCCAGGCCATGGTGTGGAGCAGCAGGCTTGAATAGGAGGAATTTCTTAAGAGGCAGGAGTGAAAAGACAGACACTGTTTGGGGAATTCTCCTATAGCAATCAGGCAGGGAGGCCAGCGATTGCACGGAAAGTTGTGCTTGTGTGGAGGACCCTGCACACCCCCATAGCACTGGGAAGGGTGAGGTGGTTGGCCAAGGGGACACGCACGTGCGTGGGTGCATGGGAGCGCATCACCACACCCCAGTCCACAGCAGTAACCTTGCAGAAAGACCTGATTCCCACACCCAGGGCGCAGGCCCCAGGAGCCACAATAGCTCCCCAGACAGTGTGTGTTGCTGACTGAGTGCAGATTCCGAAGGAAGAAAAGCCATATCAATCACCCCTCAGCCTGCTGCAGGCAGCAAGACCAGAAAAACTGGTTTAGCCACTTTGAACCAGTTTTTAAAAACCAAGAGACTTTTTAATTTTATTCTATTTTTAAACAATTCTTAATTTTTAAATTTTTATTCTTTTTATTTTCTTTTAATTTATTTTTCCTCTCTTTCCTGCTTTCTTGTTTTATTCCTTCCTCATTTCTTTCCTCCAATTTTATCTCTTCTCCCTTCCTTCATCTGCCTTTTTTATTTTTGTTTTTTAAATACCTATAAGTGAGACAAAAAACCTGGATCTGTAAAAAGACCAGAGTTGAACCCAAAGAAGGGGAATCACAACACCTGTGATGGTGAGACAAATTTCACTCTGCTATTAGAGAACCTGTAAGTTATTGCATACTTATATTATTTTTTTTCTATTATCCTTACATCTTTTTAAAAATAGTATATTTGTATTCATCTTTTTTCTGTATAGTATACTTTGCTAGGCTGGTATATTTTATCACCTGACAAGTTTCCCCTGATATGTCTTTTATAGTGTATTGCTAAAGTACTGTCTTTCACCTCACCTGTGTCCCATTAGCACACTACTCCAGGTCCTATATTCCCTATTTTTGTTATCTAGGTCTCATAGATTCTGTCATATGATTGTTGCTCTAATATTATGGTAAATAATTGCTGTTCCATGCAATTGTAAATATTTCACAACACCCCTCCCAGATCTTAGCCCACTTCAAAATTTCCTGAACTCTATTACTGTAGTGGTTAACTCTATTCTCTCACACACTACATCTATTTACTATCCTTTACTCTCACCTTACCTCAGAAACTGACCTCCCACAATCTCACTGCTTTCTAGATCCAACTCACAATCCTTCCCTCCACAACAAGAGTCTTATCTTTTTTCCATCCTTTCTAAAAATCAGCTAGCTGGGTAGAAAATCATGGTTAATACTATACATAGCCAAAGGATCTCATATCTCTTCTCTTCTGGCTGCTACTGTAAATATCATAGAATACTCTCTTCTTGTTTTAAACCATTTTGCCTTCCCCCTCCAATGGATCACAAAGAAGTGTAGGTAGAAGCAGTGAACACCAGGATACCCACTGAAAGAGGAAACCCAACAACAAAGGAACCACTAACAGATAACAACAGAAGAGGGGAAGGAGGGGGTGGAAACCACACAAACCTCAATCCAGGACCTATCTGGATATACAACTAAACAGTAGAGACAGTACCCAGTACAAACAACTGAACAAGAGCAAGAGAGACTCCTCAAAACCTTATATACACGGAAGAACCAGCTTCAACAAAACCTGCCCTCACCAGAACAACAAAATACAAGAAGTGGTGGACAGAGTGACCCTCATTTAACCAGCTGGTGGAAAGGAAACACCAAAGAAAGATCCAACAACAATCAAAACCCAAAGACAAGCACAGAGCCTACTTAAATGACAGCCCAAGACCAGTGAGCTCGGGAGATCAAGGAAACTGCACCACTGAAACTCACTAGTATTTGAAAACAGAAGTTCACAACACAAACCCAGGGAGCCAGAACAGATCAATTTAAGAAGCTGAGGCCAATAAGAAGAGTCTCACAAACAATGGGAAGACAAAGAAACAATCCTCAAATGAAAGGAAAGGAGGAAGCCTCAGAAAGAATGCTAAATGAAATGAAGGCAACTCAACTATCAGATATTGAGTTCAAAGCAATGGTTATTAGGGAGCTCAATGAGCTCACAATGAATTACCAGAAACTACAGGGAAACTGCAATGAGCTCACTGCAAACTACATCAACATGAAAAAGGAAATAGAAACTATCAACAAGGGCCAAGAGGAAATGAAGAATAGAATTTCTGATCTGAAGAACACAGTAGAAGGAATCAAAAGCAGGATCGATGCAGCAGAAGATGGGACCAGCGAGCAACATGACAAAGTAGAAGAAATCACCCAGAAGGAAAACAAAAGGTAAAGAGGCTCAAAAAGAATGAAGAGGGATTAAGAGAAATGCAAGACAATATGAAACATAATAATATCCATATAATAGGGATACCAGAAGGAGAAGAAGATGAGCAAGGGATAGAAAAGCTATTTGAAAAGGTAATGATGGAGAACTTCCCTAATTTGATGAGAGAAAAAGTCACACAAATCCAGGAAACACAGACAGTTCCAATCAAGACAAACCGAAAGAGGGTCACTTCAAGACACATCATAACTAAAATGGCAAAATACCAAGACAAAGAGAGAATCTTTTTTTATGTCTAATCCTTTTTTATTCTTTATTTTATTGATTATGCTATTACAATTGGCCCATTTTCCCCCTTCACTCCCCACCACCCTGCCCATGCCCTCCCACCCTCATTCCCCCCTTTAGTTCATGTCCATGTGTCATAAGTTCTTTACTGTCTACATGTCCCATACTATTCTTACCCTCCCCCTGTCTATTTTCTACCTACTGTCTGTGCTACTTATTCTCTATATCTTTTCCCCCTCCCTCCTCCTCCTACTTCCCTGTTGCTAACCCTCCATTTGATGACTTTTTTTTTT
>PVIA01013930.1:0-29347 GCA_004024845.1 Tonatia bakeri
GGTGACAGAGGGCAGAGAGAGAACACAGGGAGGCGGTGAGCTGCAAAGAACAAACTTACGGTTAAACTCTGCAGCCCTGGGGCTTTAATATGGGCAAAAGCACAGTTTCTCAGTTCCAGGTCCTGCCAGCAGTTTAGGGAGAGAAGTAAGGAGAGCAACATAATGGAAGAGGTTAGGAGTTTTAAGTGGAGGATAAACTTGTACATACAGGCTGCTACTACAGCTATGTGACCAATCAAATGAGAATGGTGCCTTGCCAGAGAGGAAATTTTGTACGTGTGTGTGTATTTTCCCTCTAACTAGAGAGGTTGCTACTTGATTCTAGGTGACGTGAAGGTTGAAAATGACCTAATGACAAGCATTCCTTGTCTGTGAAGGCCCACTCAGGCATTTACTTATGTAAATACAGTGCAAGTATTTCTATAAATATTTAAGTATTTATATTTATAATATAAAGAAGGTGGCTTTCTGTGATGCCACCTTTCTCAGCAAAGTTCTGGTCAGATCTCATTGATTATCCACAGGTCACAGGATCATCCCTAACTGCCATGAATAGCTTATGCACCACCAAGGTGGGGCAATATGCTGCTCTGAACCGAATAATAATTCTCTTAGGAAGGAATAAAGATTGTTTCCATCTGAAAAACACAGGAGAAACATATGCACACTGGGGCAAAAGTAGATTTACAGTTGCAAGTAGGTGAAACACAGTTTATTCTTATACTATTATTCATTAATTATTTTGTTATTTTCCTGTAAACCTACTTTGCACAATCCCGTATATTTCCCAGTTAAAACAGAAAATATATCTCTGAAAACCTGTTGGGTGTTTGCCTATCAAGTACAGTGCACCCTCGGACAACATGGGCATTAGGGTGTGGATCCTGTGTGCAGTCACAATTCCATGCATAACTTCGGACTTCCCCAAAACTTAACTGCTGTCTGCTGGTATCCAAAGGGGAGCAGTTCCAGAGCTCCTGTGAATGCCAAAATCTGACTCAAGTTCCTTTTGTAAAATGCCATAGAACAATGTGTACAGATGGCTGTCTGTCTCTGCAGATTCTAAAGTGTGGATTAAATATACTCTTTGGGTCCATGTTTGGTTGAATACATGGATTTGAAACCCCAAGATATGAAGGGCTGACTGTATATTTATTGAAAAAAAATCCACATATAAGTGGACCCACACAGTTCAAACCCATGTTGTTCAAGGGTCAATTGTAAGTTCTATAATCACAGCAATTTGTGCCCAAAAATGTGTCGATGTTATTCTTGGCCATCATTTGTTATTTTTTTCATTTTATACCTCTTGGCATTGCTGCTGGCCTGGTTTGCCAATTTAGGTAATGTGTCATTGAATGCTTATTCAATGAGCTTATAACTTCTCTATTGAGCTTGAAGAGTTTCAAAAGATAAAATTTACTGTGGCAATTCCTCAGTGTGGAATTTTGGAATGAAGGTCCTGTTGGAGCTAAGAATGGAACCCAGATTCTCTAGCCTGAACTAGAACTGAATTCACTCTTATGGAGACATATCACAGACTCTGTGAAACCCTCTTGCTGTGTGTGTGTGTGTGTGTGTGTGTGTGTGTGTGTGTGTGTGTGAGAGAGAGAGAGAGAGAGAGAGAGAGAGAGAGAGAGAATAGGCCCTATATAATGTCTCTTAGTAAGATTCAACTATTGAGTTTCAGTGTCATATCCAAAGTTCTTTCCTCTCTTCCTATTCTTCATCAGTGTTGGTATTTCAAGGATTCATGGTTGTGACTTTTGTATAATGACCAACTTCATTATTGTATTTCATTCTAATATCAGTTTCATTTAGAAGTTTGGTCCAAAATCATTGTAGCATTTTTTTTTCTGTTTATTTACAACTCTCAAAGGCATGCAATTCATATGCGGTGATCCAAATTAGAGCAGAAACAAAAACACTTTTAATTCTATAATCCTACAAAATAAGGTTTTTCATTTCTACCACAGCCTGTTTACATTTCCTTTCTTGTAAAAAGCTTTCACATTTGTAAATGATTCCTCAGTCCCTTCCTATTTTAGTACAAGAGCTAGACAATCATATTTAGAAAAACATTATGAAATCACTATAATAACTTACAACATTATGTATATTAATTTACCATAATTGCTTATTGTTCTGTCTTCTCAACTGAGGCATTGCCTTCCTGTTGGCAAGCACTTCACCTTGGCCCTGCGTAAGCAAGGGGCCAGACCAACACACCCTATGGAGGATACAATAGGATTTTGTCCTTAAAAGGCTTTTCTTCAGTCTGAGACCCATGATAGACAAAAATAAAAATATTCTTGTTCTACTCCTCCATTTCTTTCATTCTTGGGAAAGAGGAACTAACAATATCAGGTGCTTTCCCTTGATTCCTTGCTCCAAACTCTCCTGCCTCTTCTGGGCTCCTAAGCTATCAGTTAAACTGTTTCTTTAGAATATTTGATCTCTTCCTCCCCACTTATGCTTTTCTCTTGGATGGATAAAAAAAGCCTGTACAAACTCCAGTTGGGTGGATCTGGTCCAATGAAACAGAAACGAGTCACTGTCATTGGAAGGTGTGGCAAACCCCGAACCATTTACCTGGAAATACACAGGTCAAGTCTCTGGCTCTGTACTGTGTGGAATGTAATTGCTAAAGATCATGTCTGTGGGTGAAGGAAGGTCACAATAGATTTGTTGGAACCTTAACTGAACCCTCAGCCCACCATTAGTTAGTCTAACCTGAATCAGCTCATGTGGACTAGGTGTATTTATCCAACATCCATTTCTCCTAGGTATGGTATGAATACTAGGGAATGAAGTATACTCATACGCCAACAGTTACCCACTGAACACTCAAAAAATAAAATAAATATATTTGCATACCAAACTCATAGGTAGAACTTAAGGAGACTAGCCCTGGAGTTCTTGTGGCCATACTGAATTCATTCACCAAAGCCCCCTGGGGTATTTTATTCTAGACTAAATAACCCAGATGTGCCGAAGTGTTTTGCTGGGCAATCAGGAAACCTGGGAGAAGATCAAGCCCTTTGGAAGTGGGTGCTGTATTGTGGAAAATGGCTATTTATTTGTTCCGAAGATTTAGGGGAGGATCTTTTGGAAAGGGTGAGAAGCAGAGTTAGAACTGGGATGCAATCATGGGGACACGTGTCATAAAAGGTTTAGCTTCTATACTGCTTTTTGTTGAATTAGCGGAGATTCAAAATCGTTTTTTCATATTTTATGATCTTGTGTTTTTTTTTGACACCTCAGTAAAGCCCAACAATATGCATGTGTGACTTGTGGTTTGGATAAGCAAGGAAGACACAGAGAGGAACCCAAGAAAGGCGGGGTATGCAGCACTGGCTGTGGGTCAATCCATGCCCTCGCTCTTTGCAGACATACTCACTAGGGGTGAAACTTAATGAATGGGGCAAAATGAACATGTTTCATAGGGGTTCCACTCTCTTCTTTGCCAACATGTGTTCCTATATGATCTATTTTATCACTTTAGTATGAAAGATCATGCTCACTCCCAAATCCTTAAATGTAGTCCAGGCCATATCGTCAATCCAAGCCCAACTTGATCCTGGGCATCTCCACCTGAACTAATTCTTTGAATCTGCTCCTGGCCACGTTTTTCACCTTCTCTTTGATTATTTATTCCACTACTTTCCTCCATAAAACAGTGATATTTATATAGTTATTCAAGATAAATATAAGTTCTTTTTTGCATGTGTTTACATGTCATCAAATACTTTCAATTTCATCTCTAATATATTTCCTGATTTTATCTCTTCCTCCACGCCTAACTCTCATACCACCCTTATTCCCTCTCTATTAATTCTTCTTGCCTCTGTTGCCACCTCCTCAAGCCACTGTCCATCAACATTATGTTTCTCACCCGAAATCAACTTAAACACAATGTAAAATTAAATAAATGCATAATAAAGCTTAAAATTTCTGTGTAGCTTATTTCTTTAGCAAGTTTCACCAGCCCTTTTAGTTTCATCTCCCTCTCCTCCCCACTGCCGCAGTAAGGTCTGTATGCCAGCACCGTGAGGTACTAGCTGTGCTGATAATGTGTTTTTTATTTTTTGCTTCATAATTTTGTATACACTATTCCTTCTAACCAAAATACCTCTTCTTTTCCCCTTTTCTTCAAATGTCAAGCACTTAGCCATCCCATAAAATCAAATCCATATGTCACATCCCCAGGAAGGAGCCTCCAACATTTAATGTAAGACCTCTTCAAGAAGTGCTCTCCTTTCCCCCAACCACTCTGTATATAGCTCTCCGATAACATTTTTTGGGGGGAAGAGTGTCTAAAATTGTTTTTGATGAAGATTTTTGAGCTCATATTGTCTTTTAAGTCTGTATCTCCATAACATGACACAGTACCTTCTACATAATGGTTGCTTAATAAGTCTTGCTTAATAAGTCTTGCGTAACCAAAGAGGGAGCAAATCTAGGACCAAGTCATGAACTATGGTCACTAAGAGTGGAATTCAAACTTCCAGTGGAGACATTTGTTATTGAACAGAGAAAAAGAGTCACTAATTCAGCCAGCAGACGAAGTACACCTGCATACAAATTCTCTCTCCCTTAGGTAGTTTTTCACCAGCACAACAGAACAGAGCCATAGGGAATCTCACCACATATCACTAATTTTATTTAGGATTAATGTGTATTTTTTATTCACAAAGAGGAACAGGATTTTTTCCTATGGTTGGTAGTGTAGGCTTCGATGATATATTCATGACATTTACCTATAGCAAGTAATGATTCATCTCCCTGGATCTCACTCTGAGTCTGTAGTAGATCTGGAGCATTTTCTGAAGTTTCTTTCATGTCCAGCAAGACTGGCTGATAGTGGACATGAAAGCTGTCTAAATACTCTAATCTATTCCCAACCCACTGAAATTCAGGCTTCACACTCTCTCTGTTCACTGTCATGAATCATGATGCTGGCAAGTAAGCCAGATTCATAACATTAAACACAAGCTGATAGGAGTAACTTCTTTCTGCATCCATTGAGAAAGGGTACAGGTGTTCTGTAGATCTGAGCTTCTCCTGTCAATGGAAAGGGAAGGTAGAATAGGGACTGAAAGATAGCCATTATTTATTTCATTTTTCCTGAAATAAATGAGATTATTATTATTTTTTGCCATGAGAGGTCTTTCTCCTGTTTTTTGTTTTTTGGTTTTTGTTTTTAGCTGCTTGCTGCCTTCTATAAATCCTACTGTGACACTGCTCTAAAGTCTATTCATATTTTGTTATTGGATTATTATTATCATGGCTTTATTATAATGAACAATACTACTCTAGCTACATGACATCCTTCCTCATCCCGCTTAGCCTCATAAAAGAAATTAATCAAGTTACACCTTTAAGGAAAGCATTAAGCTACTTCATTGTAAAAGCAAATTGTCTTTGTTTGCTCTGATTGCAACTGTGCACAGTTTTCTAAAGAGGCATGTTAAAATACCAGGGGAAATTTTAAATTGGTCATTACTTAAACTGATTGACTGGTCTCCCCAAAAATTTAAAAAATAGTGTTTTGCAATGCTAAGGATGTGAGAAAAACAGATATATGCTCCTGAGGCACAACAAAAGATAACTGCATATATTAAGTATGTATATACAAATATAGTCTTTTCCTAGTGCGATACACATTTTTAAAGGTCAAGAAGAGTACCTGATCATACTGAGCTGGCCGTGATTTCCTTGTTTCCTCTGCGCAGAATACCTGCAGGAGTCGATGCCAACACCTCAGGCAGGAAATGTTTCTGACAATATCTCACATAACATGACTCTTCATCACACCTCACCATTTCCCTAAACTAGGACATTCTTTGCAGAGGAAACAAAAAGGAAGATAATCATCGTATTTAGTTTATGTAAGAGGAAATTTCTAATAATACCTAACTATTAGACTTAGATTTGAATTTATTTTTTTTCTCTCCAGTGGAGTTTTGCTAACTACTTGACATCCTGCTCTATTTCTCAGATTTATCTCTAAAATTTCCTACATTGATAGAAGAAAATAGTAAGGATATAAACAGGGAATTTCTGTCTGGAGCTGTCTTTAGCCCCAACCACCTGTCGTCTGTAATCATGGCTGTTTGCAGGCTCAGCACCGCCTGAGCCCACAATAGTGCAGTCAGATCTGGTAGCACATTATTTTATACATTGGAGACACTTCGTGCACAGCCGGAACTTCTGGCTGTGTATCTGTTACGTGAGGGTCTGAATGTGTCTAGAAGCAAGAAAAATACTGTTTCAAAGTACAGCCATGATCATGAAGTACATACATGCTAAGATGACCTCAAATTTTTTTCCATATGAAACAGAGGAACAGTATTTTCTTAGAGTATGTTTTAGTTTAATTATAAAATTTTAATTTTTGTTTTATTGGTTATTACTTTCCTCTGTGTATTTTCTTTTTTATAAATTCTCATTGTTGATAGATTAAGTCTCAAGGTCTTTTTTTTAAATAGAGGAACAGTATTGATTTAGTGTTATTTCAGAAATGATTCATAATTCAGACGTGTGGAAAAGTATGGGAGAATGATATCGAGTCACAGTGGCCACTTCTAATTCCCACGTGCAATTTAGATATTTCCCTTTCAAATTGTGACGCACTGTGGTAGGGTTAGTAGTAGACAGATATCCATGGCCTAGTTGCCAAACCTGCGAATGTGTCACCTTACAAATCACACTTTTGAGGTGGGACTAAATTAAATGTTGTGTGATGAGATTATCCTGGATTGTCTGGGTGGGTCCAATGTGGTTACAAGTGTCCTCCTTCTTATAATGGAGGGAAGAGAGTAAGAGTTCCAGAGAGAAGGCAATGGGACAACTGAAACAGAAAGAGACGTCTGAAGACACTACCCTGCTGGCTTTGAGAACAGGAGGGGTCATGAGCTGAAGAGTGTAGGTGGCCTTTAGAAGGTAGAAAGAAGAAAATGGTTTATCCCCTGGAGCTTCTAGAAGGAACGACATCTTGCCAACACCTGATTCTAGCCAATAAAAGTCATTTGGATTTCTGATATCTAGAACCATAAGATAATAAATCTGTGTTGTTTAAGCCACCTCACATGCAGGTAATTTGCTATAACAACAATGGGAAACTAGTAAGTTCACTAGTGATTATTAAGGGAAATGTAAATGTTTGAATCACATACTTGGGATCTGGCCCATATAGGTTTGAATCTTGGTTCAGCCATATGTCAGTTGTGTGACTTAGAGCAAATTATTTATGCTCTCTGTGACTAAGTTTCCTTATTTTAAAATGGGCATACCTATATCACATTAAGATTTATAAAGATTACATTAATTAGTTCATATAAAGAGCTGAGAATAGTGCCTGCTACAAAATTGATCGTCAATACATATTCAAAATTTTAGGAAAAAATAAAAAGACTTAGCCAGTGCATAAATTAAGAGAATTTTGTCCCAGGTAATAATTAGTGGTAGGAACTTAACACTCATCTTATTAGTCTCCATATTGTCACTTGTAGGCTATAGATTCTATATTAGTATATCTCTCAATTTCCTATCAGTTTTGATTCTCTGTCCAGCATTGTGCTAAGATTGCTATCGTCTTCTGCTTAGTTCTTTAGTTCATTATAAAGGAGATATCTGGCTTTTGAGCTGTAACTTATAAACTGAAATAACATATCTATCCACAAAATCTGTAAAGTTTGTTAATACTGGGTTTTAAATCATTGTACCCAAATCTTGTGTCTGAGACAAAGTATCATTAAAAAATAACCCTTAGCCATCACAACATTTATTATTTTTATGAAGAAAAAGTAAAAGCACTAGAGGAAATATGGACAGAAGAGTTTGCTTACCTTCAGGTGCCTCTTTGGGAGGTTTTTCCACAGAAAACATGTGGTTTCTTAACATGTCATCAACTGTCCTATGGGCTGCACTTGGAACTTCAGAAGTGTAGATAGAGAGAAAAACTAAAGTTTGCCCTAGTCATATTTTGAAGAAAACTTTCAGAGTCCTCAGCTGGAGAGGCAATAATAACAACAAATCATCTGAACAAAACCACTTTACAATGACTTTACAAAATGCAAAAATGGAGACATGAAACAAAAAATAATCAGATAAGCACAAAGTGATCCTTTTTTTCCAGGCATATATGTCATCCTGATTGGTGGGAGAAGCAAAAGAGAGAACTCACTTTTTTTTCACCTAAAACTTTCAAAGATGCTTGAATTTCTAACAAATCATTCAAATTTCCTGAGCATGAATATCTCTTTATCACAACTATACCCAAAACAAAAGAGTCAAGGTCTAGTGTTGGACTAGGAAAGGCTCAATGAAGAATGTTGGCAGTGAAACTGACAGAAAACCAGATTGTGGAAGAACTGAAAATCCAGACAGTTGCTGACCTTTTTGGTGAAAGGCCAGTGAGCTCGAAATTGCTCTAGAAAACGTGGAGTGGAATCTCTGGACATATTACAGAAAACATCTGAACAGGAGGGACTTAATTCTTTATAACTTGTTTCCATGATTTCTTTTCATTGTACTTTATTGTTTTTGCTATTAAACTTGTCTCCACTTTTTCTCACATTGCCCCCATCCACTTAGAAACCCCTCCTCCCTGTCAGGCAGTCCCCATATTGTCGCCCATGCCCATGGCTCATGCATATATGTTCTTTGGCTGATTCCTTCACCTTCTTTCATCCAGTTCCTGCACTTCCCCTCTAACAGCTGTCGGTCTATTCCATCTATCTGTGCTTTTGTTTCCATTTTGTTCATTAGATTCCACATGCAAATGACAGCATATGGTATTTTTCTTTCACTGATTGACTTATTTCACTTAGCATAATATTCTCCAGGTCTACCCATATTGTTGCAAATGGCAAGATTTCATTCCTTTTATGGCCAGCTAATAATGCACCACATCTTTACCCATTCATCTATGGATGGACACTTAGATTGCTTATATATCCTGGCTAATGTAAATAATGCTGCAGCACACATATGAGTGCATATATCTTTTTAAATTAGTGTTTTAAATTTCTTTGGAGAAATACCCAGAAGTGATATTGCTAGGATATACTGTAGTTCTTTCTTAATTTTTTTTTTTTCCCTTTCTGGTGTAGCTCAGTGGATCGAGCACGGGCTGGGAACCAGAGGATTGCCAGTTCAATTCTCAGTCAGGACACATGCCTGGGTTGCATGAAGGCCAGGTCCCCAGTGTGGGGTGCACAAAAAGCAACCACACACTGATGTTTCTCTCCCTCTCTTTCTCTTTCCCTTCCCTGTCTCTAAAAATAAATAAATAAAATCTTTAAAAAAATTTTTTTAGGAACTTCCATACTGTTTTCCATAGTGGCTGCGCTGATCTACAATTTTGCCAACGGTGCATGAGGGTTCCCTTTTCCTCACATCCTCACGCTGTGCAGTATATAGTGTGAGGCACTGTACTAGCCAATGAAAAATGTTAAAATTCCTCTTAATAGTGGATGGAAAAAATAGAAAATATTATTAGAGTTATATAATTTATTTAATATGTGGGAATATAGCAAAATGACCACATGGAAAGGCTATGAAGGTAACACAACAGAAACTTTCAAACCAAGGACAAATGAAGGCAATAAAAGGATAAGGAGGATTTTGGACAGGTACCCAGTACAGCTCTCGAACTGTTCTTTTTAGGTCTGAAACTGTGATAATGCACAAAAGTGTGATAACCATGGGTTAAATGTCTTGGGTTCTCACTATTTTATTTTATTTTAATGTATTTTCTTCTCATTGAATGATTATCTTAGGAGTCAACAATTTTGACACCTTTGACATATTTGTATTAACATTCTTCTAGGAGAAATAGTCACTTAGAAAACATTAACTGCTACAAAATGGGCTTAAAAAATTACCCACTGAGATCCCTAAACTTCCATGGCAAATAAGAAAGAGGCTTCATTTGCTGCTCCACCTGTGGGCCTAGTCATCTGCTTAGCCTTACAGGATGGGCAGGGTACTTAACTAAGAGCCAGGGAACTCGGTTCTATGGAGCAGAGAGCAGTGTACAGTGAACGTGGGGTGAAGCAGTTTATAGACAGCGCTCACATGTTCATCCCAAACTGGTCAACTGGTAGAATTTAAAGAACAACAATATCTAAATTGTCTTTGAATAATGGACATCAGCTGGACTGTTAAAAACATCTCTTTTCTCTAGGAAGCTATATATCTATCATGAATAAGGTTACTTTTTTTCTCTGATTTGATATAATTTCTCTCAAGAATATTTCTTTCCTCTTAAACATGAAGAGGAACTGCAGTAACACATTTCTGATGGAAGTGATAGAAAACTGGTATGCTTTAAAGAGCACACAAAATTAACTAAACTGACTTCAAAAAAATCATGTTTGTAATTTCACTATACACATAGGTACACAACAGGAGAGAAAGAGAAATTGAAACTTGTTGGGAACTGGCCTGCCTGGTATCAGAAGCTGTAATCCCCACCAAGGCTAAGGCTGAGAGAACAACCTTGGAACCGTAAGCCAGCAAGGAGACCAAAGCTTATCTCCCTGGCAGGAGCACTGCTTCTGCTCCTTTTACTTCACCCTCCCTGGTCCCCAATGCTTGGTCAGTTAGCCAATGACGGGTAAGATTCCCCAAGGAGGGAACGACCTAAGACAGGCACGATCATGTAGGAGGCTCCCAAGGAAGGACTTTGGGGGCTACAGCAAAAGGGGGTGATGAACTCTCACCCCTCAGCTTTGACATAGCCTGAGTCCTCATTGTCTGTGAGAAAATCTCCTTATCTCCCGAAACAATGACCAGGTGGTGCCGCCCTGTACTGGAAAGGGCAGGTTCCCTGGGTGATCAGGCCTAAGAAAGAATATGTAAAATCCTGTGAAACCTGCTTTGTTTAGAATGCTCTTAATGGAATGATAAGGGTCCAAGGAAGAAGTCAGTTTGTTCCTTAAAGTTTCGCAGCTCTTGGAACCTGACTCTAAATAGGCCCTCAGACTACCTTGTTGTCTATTGTTCAATCCTTTTTTCCTGGCAATGAGTAATAAACTTTACCTGAATTCTTATGCAAATGAACCCAATAACAGCCTGCTCAGGCGGAGGAAGGGGGCGCTCTCCCCTAGGGCACTCTCCCCTAGGGAGGATGGCCCAGTGCTCCCCACTAGAGAGAGTGGCCATTTCATCCCTATTTCTCCACAGGACTCGGTTGTCTCTTTGTATGTTTTTCTCATGTTTCCACTAGCCTTGTGCAGCGTTCCACGGTCACTGCTGGTCGGTGGCCACGACAGAAATTATACTTTTTGCTGAAGGTTGTTGGGTATGAGGGTGGGCTTATGAGAGTGTTCACACAACACAGACTTTGTGGGAAAAAGGAAATGATTTTTAAATCAAGTCAAAAGACAGATTTTAAAAATATAGTGATTACACAGTATCTTAAAAATATTCGAGTATAATTTATTATAAATTTTTGTGAATCATTTTCTCTGATGAAACAATAATCCTGCTGACCTTTGAACTCTGTCTGACCTTTGGAAAGAGTGCTATGTGTGGAACCAGTTCTTGCAGAGCTATGAAAGTGCATAATGCAGGTGACACTTCGGGACCAATTTTTCTATTAGCTCTTCTTTCTTGTGCATTGCAGACATTATATCTCTAATAGTTTCCATAGAAACAGTAAATCTGGACTCTCAAAACTGTAGTGGTAATGGGCAGAAGAATAAGGAAGATAGTTGGGAATGAATGACCAGTAGATGTGTTAAAACCAAGTAAAGGATATAAAGTGCATGATGACAGCACAAAAACTCACAGGTGGAACGTGAGGTTTTATGAACTCTGTGAGTAAAGTTTGGACATGATAAAGTTGCAAGTTAAAAGTCTTGGAATTAAATTCCAGTCCTAAAATATGTACACATATTTAGAAATGTATATACAATGTCTTAGAATTCTATGCTAGTCTTCTAGCCATCACATGCTTTACTCACTTATATAAAAAGGCACAACAAAATTGGTGATGTGTTCCTCCTTTCAGTAAACATGTATAAAATGACTACTGGATGCCAGGCTCTCATCACCGTGTTCCAGGTGCATCAGTCAACAAAGCAGAAAAGAACCCTTCACTGAGCTTACATTGGGGTGGGTGTGTAGACAGTAAATGGAGTAAAACTGTTATAAATTGGCATGTTGTGTGAAAAGAAAGGACAACTGAGTAGGATAAGAGAGCTGGAGTTTGCGGTTATAACTTTGATGAGGATGGACAGGAGGAGCCTTATTGGGAGGATGAGGAAAGACATAAAGGGATTGAGGAAGTACACCATTGACATATCTGGGAGATCTCTCCAGGCGGATGAGGCAGTGCCAAGGAGGAAGACTCCTGCATACTATTGCTGCAGCAAGGAGGCCGGAGAGGAGAAAGTAGGTTGGAAGGTTGTAGGTCACAGACGTAGCTGTCAGCCAGATCATTCATGTTTTTAGGCCATTATAAGGATTTTGGCGTTCACTCTGAGTAAAAGGGGCAGCAATTCAGCCATTCAGCCATTGGTTTCATCGTACCTGAACCAGCAGCACTAGCATTGCCTGGAGAATTGTTAGAAATAGGAATTCTCAGGTCCCTTCTGAGACTAAAATTTCTGGGGATGGGGCCCAGAAGTCTGTGTTTTAATAAGTGCTCCAAGTGATTCTAACACATGTTAGAAGTTGGTGAAATGCTGTACTAGATGGTTCTAAGCAAAAACCTATCATGATTTAACTTGATCATTTATCTTAATACATTGTAAGATGGCCACATTATTCATACTCCAAGCTGGGCCTTTCTGTGAGTAAAGGGGAACTAAGTTTATCAGCTGTGATTTTTCCGGGGCAAACCAGGACGTAAGAGGCCTCAAGTCACTCGTTTATTCGTGAGACATTACAGGCTCTTCTGAAATGAGATCCAGCCTCCAGAACAGACTTCCACAAATGGAGAAGAAGAGGGTGGGGGAGGCATCGTAAATGTAGCTTCCCATTCTGGGAACTTTTCACTCTCATTAGCAATACCAAGCCTGAAGTTCACAGGGAGGGTATCTCGCTTGAAAATATAGACAACTTACCACATATATCTGAAATGGTTTAAGCTGAAGCTGGAGCTAGAATGGGATTTTTATGGAAGCCTGACCTTTGGTCTTGCTTATTTCATTACCAAGTATTTTACTGCTGACATTTAGTCTGGGCCAGAGTTTGTCCCTGTGCATTTGGAAGTCATGACATTTTACCATGTGGTATTTTGCTTTTGATTAAGGTGCTATCGTATTAGTTGCCTTATAAATTTAATAGTATTTAAATATTTTATACGGACATGCTCTTTTTAAAAAATCTGGCTACATAAAGGTACTATCTAATGTGATATAAGATATTTAAATGAGGGCTCTCTCAAGAGTGAAATGTGGCTGTTAGCAAGGGCGGGCTGAGATGCATTCCAAACAGGCCCCTCTGTAGACATCACATGGGAGAGGGTGAAGCGCAGAGCCTGTGCTCAGTGCCTGCACCCCTCATACTCCTGTTTTCTCTCTATGACGCTGTGGAATACTGCACGTCTCGGGAGATCTCATTTCAACAGGGGCGAACCCCCGTTAGAAAGTGAAGATGGCAATCTTCACCATTAAAAACGTTGCCTAAGGAAAATGTAAACCACCTAAAAATAGAAACTCATAATTTTAGCTTGAAAAGAGATAAAAGATTGAATCTGATGCTTCTCAAAGGCAGTCCACAGACCACCTGTGTGAAGGTCACCTGAAAAACAAATTAAGTATACAGACTATCGCAGGCTGCCTGCCAGACCTGCCAAATCAGAATCTCTGGCCAAGGCTCTCACACTACAGTCTGTGAAACACTAGGACGTGCACAGTGTCCAGAAAAACTACTCAGAGCACAGAAGTTGAAGATAAGAAAAATTATAATGCTGATAATTTTCTATGTTTAAACTCTTTGTGGTTTGAATGACTGTAAATTAAGAAGAAAGAGGGAAGAAAGAAGCATACTAAAACCCAAAGGACTCGCTGCAGTGAGTCTGAGGAAATGTTAAAAGCTTGAGAAGCAGCCAAATAATCGCTGAGGGTGGGAGGTTTGTGGCGCCTGCTTGGAGCTCTCTTGGGGCTAACTTCACATTGCTAATTTACAATCACATGCTGCATCTGTCACGTTTACAAATCAATGAGAATGCCCACCCTTTAATTGCATGGGGTTACTTGCAATGGTTGCTTAGTGTGGCCCACTCAGATGAGACCTTTCAGGATGTCAGGAAAGAACCTTGGTGGTGTACATTAACACATGCACACACACACATTAACACACACACCCTCCTTTATGTCACTTCCAATTTACTTTATCTTAAATTGCCAGCAAGAGGAAATCACGCCCATATTAATAACTAGAGGCTTGCATTTACGCCAAGAAAAATAAACCCTGCTGATAGCTCTGCAGACAGCTGGTTAGCTCTAAGTAGAGCCAAGAAAAAAAAAAAGACATGGCTTTTTGTATTTGTGGAAATTTTATAATGTTTTGGGAAGGGAACTGGGTGAATGAATGGTTTCAATGCCTTTGTTTAGAAAGGCATTTTGAGAAAATAATCAAAATTGTCATTATACATGATTTTTACTATAAACAGCAGAAAAAATGAAATACTATTAAGACAAAGTCATGGTAAGTTTCAGCCATCTGAGAATCTAATTGTGTGAAAGAAAGAAGATCTAGGGCATTCTTTTTACTTTTCTAAAGACAAATGAAGAAATTAAGATGCTGCTTTAGTCAATCTAATTCTGATCAAAAAGCAAGAAATTGTTCACAATGAGAAGTGGTTACGTGGAAATAAATGCTGGTCATAACCAGGCACAGGTCTAAAATATTTAAAAGTAGATTTGAAAAGTACTTACAGGAAAAAAAGCGGGTTTGGCTTTTGTATGAGCCTTCAAAGGAAATATTGCTCAAGGAGTGTGCTAGGAAAATAAACTTCAGCTTATACAATCTCCATTCAAATGGGGAAGGAAATATTTCTAAGTGACCTGATTTAGCTGCACAGGAAGCTGTCTCAAGAGCCGGGGGTATGAAAGAACATGGGGAAGAGGTAGAAAAAGGACACACAGCAAGGAATAAAAACAAAGGCGCTGCCTCCGCGTGGAAAAGCAGTGTCAGGAGGGTTGGAGGCCAGAGTCACTGCGTCTTGTGGATCTGCTGAAGACAAGAAAAGGCTTTGCAAGCTGTGTTCAGAGATAGACCATGAACAAAGAAGGGACAAGAACATTGCTGGGGAAAAACTGTACAGTGTTAACACACTACTGAAATGTTTACTAGATTATCGATTTATTCATCTTTATAAACCCTAGACCCAGCACGGTGCCTGGAATCCATCAGGTACATCAGGTGCATGTCGAAGAAGTGGATGGATGAAGCATATAGGTCATGAGAACAATTTTAAAAGTAAAATAGTGGTAGCATAAATGTGACTTTTATAGAAGAAATTTCAATACCAAAATAAAACATTAAATTAATAGAAATGACTTGGTTATTTTGACATTACGTTGCTCTGTAGACAGAAGAATGACATCCCAAGAAGTAAGAATCTGAAAATCTGATGTTAGAACTGTCATTGACTATGTTTGGAATCAAAGTGTAGAAGTTTCAAAGATACAGTCATGGTACTGATTCAAAATTTCTAAAGGGGAAAATAGATGAATTTGGGATGTTTCAGAACAGTGGTATGACTATTTCTGCCATGATTTTCTGTCTTATGAAGCAGAGAAGTTGGAATGGCTTAGATTTAAAATGATATTTAGAATTTCCTAAAAAAGAAAAGTGTAAGAAAACTAGTAGAATTTATTTTTGTAGGATTAACTGAAGTCTGCTTATGTAAGAAATGCAATTGTAACTGTGATTTCAGTAGGACATCTTTTGTACTTAAGAGAAAAAATGGAGAAGGATTAATTTGAGGATGATACAGCAAGTGAATTTATAATTTTTAAACCTACTCCAATCAGAAAAAAATGGAATGAGATGCTCCCAAACTGTGCAGTATGACTCTGTGTTTGGCCTTGTGTTGTTCACTGTTTTGATCAACAATTGGAATTAAAAAACAAACAAACAGAAAAGGTACTCATAAAATTTGAATATGACACAAAGCTGGAGACAAAAATAATACTATACTGCCAACCCAAGCAAGATGGCATGCACTCATTGTCTTAGCTCGGGCTGCTATAACAAAGTAACACACTGGGTGGCTCATAAACGACAGAAATTCATTCCCCACAGTTCTGGAGGCTGGACATCTGAGATCCCGGGGCCACCCTCATTGTTCCCTCTTCCAGGGTTCAGACTGCCATCTTCTCACTGTGTCCTCACGTGTGCAAGGGGTGGGAGAGCTCTCTGTGCATCTTGTATAAGGCCATTAACGCCATTCATGAAGACAGAGCCCTCATAACCTAGTCACCTCCTAATGTCCCCACACCTCAATGTCATCACGTTAGAGGTTAGGATTGCAACATTTGAATTTGGGAGGACACAAACATGCAGTCCACAACACTCATCTTTTTCTGCTCTTCCTCACTAAATACAGCTGAAGTACAACTGACTGCATACTCTAGAAACACCCCAAGAGAAAAACCAGAAGAGAACTCTGAAAGGTGGTGAGGTAGTCTGAATAATGTCCCCTGCCCCAGAGACGTGGACACCCTAACAGCCAGAACTGATGCACATGTTGCCTTACAGGGCGAAGGGACTTCGCAGATACAATTAAACTGAAGAGCTGGAGATGCGGAGGTCGTCCCAGATTGTCCAGGAGAGACCTGTAGTCACCAGGATTCTTCTGGGAGCGAAGCAGGAAGGTGAGAGTTAGAAAATGAAGACTATGTCATGTTGGAAATAGGGAGTTTGAAGAGGATTTGCTGCTGGCTTTGAATGTGGAGAGAGAGACCATAAGCCAAGGAATGCAGCCAGCCACTAGACCCTGGGAAAGGCAGGGGACAGGTTCTCCCCTAGAGCTTTCAGTAGGAACTAGCTAGCCTACACTTGGATGTCAGCCAAATGAAACACAATTTTGAATTTCTGACCTACAGAACTATAGGAGAATAAGTTTGTGTTATTTTAAGCCACTAAATTTGTGGTAGTTTGTTATAATATCAATAGTAGATTAATACAGATGGTAAGAGGGAAGAGAACTAAGCAGGGACTCCGGAACTGAAGAACACACAATGTCAGGATACCTCATGGCCCCCTTTCACCATCCAACAGGAGCCAGTTCCTGCATATTCCAATCCTTTACCTAGAAGCCTCGCTTCCCAGTTAAACTCGTGCCCTCCCTTGATTGAACAGAAGGGCTAAAGTAAAATATAGTGGCAATACTAAATGATGTTGAAATGTGTAAGAATTGGTCAATTGTATAATGGTGGTAGGAATATAAAATGGTGGTCCATTCTAGAAAATAGTTGCAAAGTTTCCTATAATACTTTACATGTTGTACACCCCCCTACGATGCAGCACTTTTCACAGAGAGAAGAAATCTATGTTCAAACAGAACATGTATACAGATATTCATAACAGCTGTATTAAAAATAGCCCCAACTGGAAACAGCCCTGATATCTTTCAGCAGGTGACTGGTTAAATTAACCATGACATGCGTGCAGCATGGAATATTACCCAGGAATAAAAAAGGATGAACTGTTGATACATAAAACAACTTGAATGAATTGTGTCAAGGGTTGGGGATGGTGGGAGGAGATGAGTGTGGCTATAAAATGGAATTAATAAGTAATCATTTTGGCGCTGGAACTGTGTTCTTATGTTGATTATATCAATGTCTTTATCTTGTAATTTTTCAAGATGTCACCACTAAGGGAAACTTGTTAAGGGTATATAGGATCTCTCTGTATTATTTTACAACTACATGTGGCTATATCTCAAAAAAAAAAGTGTTTAATGTAAAAAAAGACCTTGTGTAAACAAAACCTAAAAAAATAATAGGTGGTAGAATATCCACCAGTTCTCCTAATAATGAATTATCTCAGTTTTTATTTGCCATAAAAAGTTATTATTTATGTTTTGTTTTTTCACGGGTATTTTCACTGGGAACAGAATGCTGAGGTGATCTTTTCGGTTTTCTTCCTGCTTTGAAGACGTCACTCTATCGTCTCCTGGCTTGTACAGTTTTTGATGAAAAATGTTGTTCCTTTGTATGTGAAGTTTCTTTTTTTTTCTCTGAGTTCTTTTACAACTTTATCTTTGATTCATAGCTTCTTAAATATGATGCATCAAGATGTGTTTTTTTTTTTTTGTTTTGTTCTGCTTGGGGTTTGTATACCATTTTAGCAATCTGGAAAACCTGAGCTAAAAGGCAGGTTTGTGAGGATACATTCTTCCCTTAGCTATATAATTCAGTTGCAGGAAGTGATGACAAATTAAGAACCTCTGAAAATCTTTTCCTTCATCAAAGCACCAAGAATAATGCTAAATGGTCCAAATAACATTTTTAACTGAATCAAATTAACCAAAATCTTACAACCAGGAACACTTATTCAAGAAAAAAAGGCTGAATCTTGGTATGAACAGCAAGAAAATAGTGTATGAATTTGTCTTATATACATCCCCTTATTCTCATCTTGACGGAAACCCTAAAAATTATTACCCTCACAACCATGATAGCTGTGAAAAGCAGACTCTAGCAGCCGCCATAGGGACAAAATTGGTTTGGAGCTGCCCTAAATTCCGTATCACTAAATGATTTTCACTTTGGGGCTTGTACGACTGCTCTCTGTAAAAGCTCATTTTAAAGAATCTGTCTTTATTTGATGTGACTCAAAACTCACTTAGTGAGGAAGACCCTATCCTTACTGTTTGTTGAAAATATAAAAAGTTTAGAAAAAATTGTTAGACAGAAAATATAAAAGAGAATGGAAAGAAGAAAAGGAAGGAGAAAGATCATCTTTGACAGCTGTAACAATAACAGAATTTACAGGTATAGGGGTAGAATTAATAGAGATATGTCAAATCATAAAAGGGCTGAGACTGGGTCATTGTGTTTCACAATGTGGATATTACTATGTGTCTTAAGGACAGCAGTGTCAATATAGTGGAAAGGGAAGAAGCATGACTGGAGGGAAGGTAAGAGAGAACGGGACAGCACGTGTAAATACGTACAGACAGTCTTAGAAGCATAATCTTTCTGGTCTCTCCAGTACCTTAGCTAACTACATTTTGTAGGTGTGGAATGGAAACCCTAAGAAATTGATGACAAAACAAATAACTAGTTACTGGCAATCACAATTGTTCACTCTCATTTTAAATACTCATCAGTCATATAAAATTGCTTCATTCTGAAAAAAAAGGTACATTATTTTTATTTGTTATCTGTTAAAAGCAAACATATGGACTTCAGAAGTAAAATATTTTTGCTTTGTCCAGCAAGACGTCTGCCATGATTTTGACTATGATATTGTGGGGAAGACAGAAATACAGAAATTGTTTCCTGCTTCCCCTTTTCATGCTGCTCTGTATTCCAGAAAGGTAGCGTGATTTCTGCCCCTCAGTTACCTTTATACAGATGCCATATTCAATGACTTTTTTGAACTATGAATGTTAACAGCAAAGGGATAATTTAATTTTTGTATTCTGGTCACTTCTTTCCTACACTTAACCTCACAAAAGAATATTATCTCTGGTCCTTAAATCTTTTTCTCAGAGTAAGTTGTATTTTGTTTTAGAATAATAGGAATTGAATTTCTCTTTTTACTCAAAATCAAAGTCTTCCAAAGGCCTCTGTGCCACCCCTCCACCTCTCACCCGTTTTTGATGTTCTCCGGAGAATATAGGCAGGTGAATAATATCAAGTTTTTTTATCTAAGTATCACCCAGCTCAGCATGATCTCATAGAAGAAAATGGAAAGAATAATCCACAATGGTCAAGGAGCTAAAGACTAAACTTGATCCATAATTAAACAATGCATTCACATGGCTGAGCAAAGAGCTTGCAGCTATTACTAATCTCTCATTTTTTTTACAAGGCTTATCTCCACTTGAAAGCTTTCTTTTAAGACATTTCTTTGGCAAGTAGTCTAAATTAGTTGCTGCTTCCAATATTAATTTTTGTTGTATATTTCTAGAGTATTCCATACAATGGGATAGAGATATTTTATGCAGATTTTTAATTAAGATGAGTCAAAGCCACCATGCTAATAATAATAACAAATAGATACGCACCACACATATACACTGTGTAGTTCTGGCTCATTAGACAGAATATGTAGAAATCAGCAATCAAAGCATCGTTTCTTTGAACATTTACTTTAATTATGATACTATATGCTACATATAATATTTATTCTAGGGGTGTGTAAAGGATTTTAAGATGAAAAAGTATAATTATGATAATTATGATTTGAGGCTTTCTTCCTTGAGTGTTTTTAGGAGGTATGTGTGCCATAAAAAATATTAAGTAAAAAAATAAAGACTCTCGGTGTGAACAAACTTTCATTTTTTAATAGTTATCATCATAGTTCTGCTATCATATTAGCATATTGTCATTTTGGCTTTTTTCTTAAAAAATCTATTTGCATAATTATATAGAGTGCAGTCTCTCGGTTTTTCTTGATAGTGGAGCACTTAGTACTAGAGGACATAAGCTTCTGTAGATAATTTTTACTTTTTGATCTGAAAATAAAATAAATGTATGTGGTTTTTTTCTCTTACATCTGGTTTCTTTGTGAAGAGGAAAGCTTTGGCCCTTTAGAATGATGAATGCAAAATTGTCTTATTTTCCTTCTGAAATCCCCTATATGCCATGTAAAAATACATACATATACACAGGTTTTAGTTTTTGTTGTGATGATGAATAGTTATATAAAATTCTGACTTCTACATTTCTCAATTTCTATTCAGATACATAAATGAAGTATGAATACATAATAAAGAATAGAAAAATTAGTTAAATGATGGGCTAGCTTACAGTGATCCTGGAGTAATACACACACACACAAACTCATTGATATACACAAGTGTACACTCACATATGATGAATTGCCCACAACTAGAAATATATTTCATAAATTCACAATAAATATTTTGAATAAGACTTCATACCAGCTTTCAAGTATAATTATTTTATGACCTTTACAGAAATAGCTACTCATATATTTAAAAAGAAAAAAGTAAAGCAAAATGGAAGTTTCAGGACTGAAAAAGATTTTGTGGAAATCTCATCACTCAACACTCAACATTAGTTTCAATGACCATCAGCCTAGCCTCCCTTTATTCACACAAAGCAGACTACAATACAATGAAGTAGTGCTGCGTGTAGTATTTTAAACTTGAAATTATACTTCATTTTACTGGACTTCAGTTGAAGAAAAGGAAACTAAGGTGGGACTCAAAGAATTACTGAGACTAGTGTGTGCACACTGCTATGTTAAGACATGCCTCATAATGGTAGCTTTTAATTGAGAATACCAAAATCTAGTGTTTTTTACTTTTAGCAGAAATGACCAGTTTAATAAAATATATTATACAGAATAGTTGGGAGAGTTGGAGAACCAAGTTCATGTCCAAAATTCAATGAATACTATATGGAAGCATAGCAAAGATCTGAAGTGATTAGGAAGTCACTACCACCACTCCTACAGCTCACACCTGAACTAGAATCATTATATGACAAGTATTACTAAAATCTAAACATATCTGGCTATCCATGCCAGATACAGAAAACCAGACAAACAATGACAAAACTAAACACAGCCAAGTTTGTTTACACTTCTTGCATGGAACTGAAGACTCATATGAAAGCTTCTGTCTAGTAGACCTTGGCCCTGAGCCTGCCAGCTAGCTGCCACGTAGCCAGAGAAGCAAATGTTCTGCACTGTTCCTCCATGAAGATGTCACTTGTAACATGGAAATTCACATTGTTGGAATTTTGAAGAATTGGACAGTCAGATAGTTATCCATTATGTATCTCCTCTTTATTGATCTCATAATTTCTTTTTTCATTATATACTTTTTCCTTTTAAAGGAGCACACCCAATAATACTGAGAAATTGTACATGGGAGGCAAAATTTTGAGCACTTGCATAGTTAAAAGAGTTACTTTCAACTAATACTTCAAGCTTAAAATATATTTGACTCCCTGCTAAGAAATATGAGGAAAATATCACTCAGACTTCCTCCCACATTTGCTCTTTCAGCTTTCATTTTTAATTATGTTATCATTTTAACTTTTCCAAGAAGTATAACATTCACATCAGATTATATAACTGTAATTACTTCAGTTCTTTCATCTTCAATGTTGGCATAAATGGATTAAATCGCACTAACCATGTTTTTTTACAGTTTCCATTTTTTAAAAACTGTGTGTGTGTGTGTTGTTTCCTCTTTGTCTAAATCTCATTATACAAGAGTGAGAAGTTCTGCCTTTTACATTAAATATAAAGGACAACCTCAGTAGATATAAATTGTGTGTGACATTTTTTCTTAGAAATTTATAGCTATTTTTACAGTTTTTCTGGAACTAAAGATTTCTTTGGAGACCTCTAAAGACTGCCTTATATTCCCCTTTGAAGGTGACCTGTTTTTTTATTTTTCCATGAATGATTCTATGATTCTTTCTTTATTCTTAAAGATTGAGGAATTTACCAGAAGGTATGTTTTCATATCAAACCCTCTGTATCCACTTTTCCCAGAATGCCATGAGACTCATTCTGTAGATTCAAGCCTGCTATGTTTCAAAACAATTTGCTTTAATTGCATACTCAAATTTTGTAAGACTTGTTCTGTTTTTAGGAATACAAATTATATATAGTTCAGTATCCTTCACTGTATCCATAATTTTATCTACAGTCATGTTCATGTTTCATTTTGGTTTTCACTATATACAGGGTCTGGCACAAATAACACCCCTTTTTATTACATAAAATGTTTTATTACAAAATCATAAGCATATAATTCTGTAACATAACAATGTCACACTCAAGAATACCATATGACATTTTATGTGAAATGTTCAAATTGCTGTCCTTCTTGTACGAGACATTTATGTACCCTACCAACCATACTCAATGGTGTTACTTCTGTCAGACCCTGTATTTTATTTAAGTGATCTGTTTTTGACTTGGTTTTTAAATATTCATTTTTATGTGATGTTTTTAATGTGGCTTTTGGAAGCATCATATTTTTCTTGTTCATTTACATTTTTTCCTAAGATCAGTACATCACTTTTCAACAGTTTCTGCTTTTTACATTTCTTTATTCGAACACTTGTAACTCTTTTTCCATTTGTAACATTTAAAGCAGTTATATCACCTAGAATTTCTTTATGTTTTCATGACATTACCTGTGTTTCTTTGAATAATTCTTTTTATATCTCTTCTTCATCAACCTTCTTTAGTGCTTTTAATCTTTTATAAAAAGTATGCTTTAATGTATGGTTTTTGTGTTGCAGTTTTGGTAGTTTGTTGATAGGACACACATGTGGATGACCCTGTAGGCCTTCCCCCTTTTGATGGCTTAGCTGAGAGCTGGTCCAGTGAACAGAACTGGTGTGCAGAGAGCCAAGGTCTCTGGCTCCTGTAAGCAATCTTGGCATGTAGGAATGCTTCCAGGGCTCTTGGTATGTAGCGGTTGAACTTCGGTGTGTATCATCCCTGGTGTTGTTCCCGAGCCTAGAGGTAATGTCATACATTTCTTGTTGCTCAGTGTAGGGGATCAGCAAACAAACGCTGCAACCCACAGGCCAGATCCAGCCTGCTGCCTGTTTTTCACTGGCATCTGAGATAAGAATTGTCTTTACATGCTTATGTGGTTAAAAAATTCAAAGAAAATTAATAATTCCTGAACCATGAAAGTTACGTAAAATTTAAATTTTGGTGTCCATGAATATAGTTTTGTCAAAACACAGCCCTGCCCATTTATCTATGTACCGTCTGCAGCTGCTTTCACACTGCCACTGCAGAGGGGGGTAGTTGCAACAAAGAATATGTGGGCCACAGAGGCTAACTCTCTATGAAATGTATGCTATCCAGTCGTTTACAGAAAGAGTTTGTCTACCCCTGACTTAGAGAAACTAGATGTTCCCCAGCCTCCATCTGAGGCTTACCCATGAACTTGTAGCATGCTGTTCGGCGCATGCTCACTCTTGGTGTACTGGGTTGCATATCCACCGTGCTGACCTAGCCAGACTCTTTCTCCTAGAATTTGGACTTTGATGCATACAGAACATCTGTGTCCATGCCATGTTAGAGAAAAATGAGAGTGTGGGGGCCTATACTCACCCTACTATTTCTCAGCTTATAAATTTCCCCCTAATAAATTCTGTGTCATATTGGGAACTTGCAATGCTAGTGACATGTGCCTATGAAGGTCTTGCATGACATTACTCGTCTAAGAACATTAGCAGCTGCTAGTGGAAAGGCATGTGGAGTCAATGTGGACATGTGGTGGCTGGAAGACCTAAAAAAGTTGGAAGCAATACACAGCTTCCACTTTGTTTTGATATTTTTACTACACTTTTTTTTTCTTGGTCCTTCATTTCTATCCTTTCCACCATTCTGAGATATCAAACTGAATCTCAATGGGGACATTAAAAAAAAATCTTTCTAGACAGCCCTGTAACTCTTATAATTAATCATGATCTTATAATTATCCTAATTTTATGACATCTTAAATATGGAGAAATCTATACATTGTTGCTGTTTTCTCATTTTATCATTTGCAATATTTAGCAAGTGATTTTAAAAGCTTGTTCTTTAAGCCATGATAATTTTCTTTCTACCTTGATAATGAAATGTACTTTTTTCTATCATTAGTTGCTTTTTGTTGTTGGCAAAATTTGAAAAAATCTGAGGGAAGAAAATTTTTCTTTTGCCATTTTAAAATAGAAACTTCAGGCTGTTTTTATACCCTTATAATTTTTTTATTATCATGTATAATTGATCTTGCTTTATGCCCCTAAATTTAATATCTGTCCTGACATTAAACTACTAAGATTTTTCTGCTGTATGTGCAAGAAAAATCACTAGGACTTATTTAAACTGTGATTTGACATTCTTAGGACTATCCTTTCAATTATACATGCTAGGGTTATGCTAATAAGAGTAGACAGTTAAGTCCTTTGTAAATATAACATCCATTATTTCTTCTGCTAGAAAGAAAATAATATTAACTTACAAATAAACCTGAGTCAGAATTATAAAACACTTCCATCATTTTCTTAACATCAGCCACCAAGAATTTGCTGTCATTTACTCTTTAAAACCAAGTTAACTTGTTCATGCTATCTTTTGCAGGTTGCCATATTTTGGAACATATTTTATATACCTCTTAAAATATTTCTTAGAAATTGCATGTGTAAAATTTTCATGTGAAATAGTTCAGAATGAAGTTTATTTTAAATTATCAATTGCAGAACGATATCAAGACTTACTTTCCTTTTTGTTTTTTAAAATAAGATTTCTTTGACAAAATGTTTTAGGAGTAGTAACCCAAGACTGAAGAAGCAAAATGCTTAGGAATGTCAATTGCATATAGAAAAGCAATTTGGGTAACACAAAAAGAGAGGTTCTAGGGTTTTTTCTTAAAGGAAGACTGCCTCAGTAACAGTCAACCACAAGATATGAGGCAGCGGAGTTCTGAGACCTAGTAGCACCTTTGGGAGTTAGAACAAAGACAAGCTTTAGATATTTACATTATCTTGAGTACAAGAAAAAGTCAAAATATTTACAGAAAGATGTGAGTCATGCATGAAATTTTTAAAACTTATTTTCCTTTTATTTAGGATTCTTTGATGTGCAATAGATACCATTTTTAAAGAAAAGTAAATGTTAAAATTTTAACTACAATGAGTCAGACCTTTTAATTAGTTCTTTTTTCCTCTGTTTCCCCAGTAGAATAGGATTGTGGGTAAAAGGAGAAATTATTCAAGGATGGCACGGCACAAATTGGAAAAACCTCTCATGACTAAGACAATTGAAAAAAGCAGATGTTTATTGGATTCTTCTCTTCCCAGCTCTTTAATGAATGAAGATGTTGACAGCAGTTGTTTTCTTCCTTGCCCTAGTAGTGGGGAATCATTAAAATAAAATAAAAATCATGCATACTGCAAAGATTTCACATTTCTATTGGTCTTAATTTAAAGATAAGTCATGGAAAATTCTCACAATGCCAGTTTTTTTCCACATGGTTTTCTTCTGCTATTTATAATTGTGTAATTTATTCCATTATTAACTATTACAATAAAGTTTGTTTACCATACTTGAAGATTGCTTTCTTCATTTAAAGCAGAGATTGTTAATATTTATATATTGGCCAAGAATTTTTATCTTAATCCTTTCATATGAGTTAACAAAAAATATCAGTTTAATTTATATTGTGTGGTTCTGATTATTGGGATATATTACTTAAGTAAACATCTTATATTGCATACTTATTTCAGAAATAACACAATATGACCTAAGTACTGTGCTGCTTCTCAATAATAAATGTTTTATTATCTTCATTTACATTGCCTTCTCCTATGTCACTAATTTATGTATTATAATGAATACTTATAGACAATATTTTCCATTTAGGAGTCCCTGAAGAGAAAACACAAAAGTTGGAATGGAGAAGACATTTTATCCATGAAATGGTAAAATGTAAGTACTATTAAAAGCTATTATATCTTCAATGTAGGAAGGAATATTCAAGTAGTTGTGTCAATTAAATGTGTATAACTAAGAGGAAAAGGACTAAAAAACTGAGAACAAATGGGTATGTGAGTACTTTCAAGTTCTGATAAATGCTATAATTCTATTAATACAAAGTTAAGCTATTTGAGTATCAAAACTTTATTTCCTCACACAGATATTTTATATCTCACCAGAGACAATGTCTAACATGATCAAGTTCCCCCCAAAAGTGCTTTTGATTCTAATCAGTAATCAATAAAATATTTCTTTGGATTTTTTAAACAGAACATTAAATTCCTGGAGTGAACTTTTATTTCCAGGTATGATGAACTACCATTTAGCAGACTAAAGCTTCTTCTTAGAGAAAATGTGAGTTAAAGTTGAAGGCTTTAGAAAAATGCCAAGGCAACCAGGCATTAGAAAACCCAGATTCCAGACAGAAGGGAACCAAATATGAGGAGTTGACACTGTGCAAACCACTTATCTCATAGTGGCACCTGCAATATTTGGCAAATATGGAAAGGCTGAGAATATGGAAATAGGTCCACCAATAAGAAGGAGAGCAGCTAGCAATGACTCTGGCAATTTCCCAGGACTAAGAGACAAAAACTGGAGTCTAGGACTGCAAAGGTAGGACTTAAGGGACTATAGTCCAGAGGGAAGGAAAATGTGGAGAATTAGCTTTATACCGGTTTTCCCCAAAATGCATTGCCAAATGCTCCGGCCTGCGGAGCAGTCAACGAGGGTCCCGAGCCTACCTGAAACGGGTGAATAGGGGTGGGAACAAGAGGCTCGAAGAACGGCAGCAAGACAAAGGATTCTGTTCAAGCTGCAAACTTTTATTTAAACGGCGGGGGTTATATAGGGGCGGGAAAAGGGAAGCTGCTCTGATAGGCTGCCCCCTGCGTGTTCACCTCGTGCCCTTGTTAGTGATTGGTCAGTCAGGTGCGTGATCAGTACCTTGATTGGTCAGTCAGGTGCGTGATCAGTACCTTGATTGGTCGCTGGTTCGCGTGCTCTGCGGATGCCCCCAGGGGGCAATGCTGGTGGCTCAGACCGCGATATGCTGTGTTGCTGACGGCATCATCGAGCTAAGGCCCCAACAGCCAAATATACAAACTCCACAGGTAAATTGGTAAAAAGGTATGCAGAAAACTTTTGAAAAGCAAAATGAAGTTTTTAGCAGTCTCACCGTGCTGGAAAAAAAAATGAGAATTAGATTCTTCCAAAGTATTGAGACACTGGTAAACAATCCAGGATCTCTGTTGAAACTCCAAAAG
The DNA here is from genome assembly GCA_004024845.1 of Tonatia bakeri. Classification (NCBI taxonomy): domain Eukaryota; kingdom Metazoa; phylum Chordata; class Mammalia; order Chiroptera; family Phyllostomidae; genus Tonatia; species Tonatia bakeri. The sequence continues at coordinate 27,939 of PVIA01013930.1, forward strand.
AGAGTTACACAGTTGACCCTTGAACAGCACAGGTTTGAACTGCACAAATCCAATTATATGTGGATTTTTTCCAATAAATACAGTTATTTCTTTGTGTTTGAGGGTTTTACATCCACAGATTGAACCAACTGATGATTGAAAACATGATTTTCAAACCAGGGTTGGGAATCTGTGGATGTGGAGGGCCGATTGCACTGTTCTAAGCCATTCTTTATAAGGGACTTCAGCATGAGAGTATTTTGGTAAACACTGGGGTCTTAGAACCAATCTGCTGTGGATACCAAGGGCTGACTGCTATTGTCTGTGGAGTGAAAGTTATACGTGAATTTTCATCTGGGGTTGGGGGTTGGTGCCCCTAACCCCATGTTGTTCAAAAGTCAGTACATCAGAGGAGAGCGTGAACCAAGGATAGACAAAGGTTTAATGAAAAATGTAATCTAGACTGGCGTCAGCACAACCTCTAGTTTGATTGAGGTAGTCCGCCCTCACTTTATCACAAGATAAAGTGAACTATCTCTGGAGGAAGGTGTACTCAAGATCCTCAATAATTTTTCATACACAATGTATCATATTTTAATCAAAATTTACCAGACATGAAAAAAAGGTCAAGGGGAAAATAAGAACACATACTAGAAAAAATGACATGGATAATTCTTTGCTGGCTGAAATAACACGGATATTTAAATCTTACAAGTGTTACCTGAAAGCAAAATTAGAGGACAATCCAAGGTTCGATGTATCTCATGACAAAGTCATTCTAATGATATAAGGGTGATTTAAGGAATAAAACTTTGTTAGTATCATTTACCACATTAACAGAAAGAAGGAAAAGATGCAGGGAAAAAATGATGGCATTCCCTATCATTTCAGGATAGAAACCCTTAGCAAACGTGAATAAAAGAAAACATGTTTAGTTTGATTTTTTTTAAATTATAGTAAAATCATACTTTACTGTGAAATACAGAACATCTTCCTTATAAGACAAGGAACAAGACAAGAATGACCAATATCATAATTTCTTGTCAATATTTCAATGGAAGTCTTAGCCAATGCAGTATGGTATGACAATGAAGTCATGAAGATTAGAATGAAAGAAAGAAATATGTCATTATTCATAGGTAACATCACCTTCCTGGGGACAATTCTGTATGACAGCAGAACAACATGGAATCCAAGCAAAGCATAGAAAGAAAAGTCTTAATAATTCAACAGATAGGAAATATCTGAAGAGAAATATTAACCATAAAAAATGGAAAAACTAGAACTTAAATGTATAATACATGAATAAAAACTTTCACACAGTGGTTTTACTAGCACAGTGTAGATGACAAAGGTTAGTGAACTTGAGGGGAGATAAATAAATATTCTATAACCTAAAAGAGCATAAAAAAGATTTTTTAAATGATAAA
>PVIA01013931.1:0-29383 GCA_004024845.1 Tonatia bakeri
TCTTGTTGCTTCACTTTTTTCTGTTTGGTTGTTTCTTCCTTCTGGTCTAGTCCATTGATTTGAGTCCCAGTTTCCTTCCCATCAGTGTTGGTTCCCTGTGCATTTTTCTTCATTTCATTTAGTGTAGCCTTCATTTTTTCATCTAGTTTGTGACCAAAATCAACCAATTCTCTGAGCATCCTGATCACTAGTGCTTTGAGCTGTGAATCTGATAGATTGGCCATCTCTTGGTTGCTTAGATGTGTTGGCTCTGGGGCTTTGATCTGTTCTTCCATTTGAGCCATTTTGTTTTTCTTTGTCATGCCTGTTATGAATGAGGGGTGGAGCCTTAGGTGTTCACCAGGGTTGGGCAACCCAATTGCTGGGTTGTGATGCTGTATGTGGGGGCGGGATCCGAGAGGGAACCATGGTGCTTGCTCTGCTCTCCCTGGGACTTCAGTCCTTTCTGCTGCTTCCCCCAAGCAAACTGGGCCTTTCTGGTGCTAATTCCCAGGTGGATGGGTTTGCGTATGCTCTAAGACCCTGTGGGTCTCTCTAATGACCTCTACTGTGAGGCTGGGAATCTCTCCCTGTGCCTCAACCCCCACAAATGTCTTCAATCACTGTCCTGAGGCTCTATTTCCTGGCGCTGGGACCCTGGGTTGCGTGCAGTGCCTTGCCTCACAGTCGCCATCTTGCTGGGTCTACCGGTTGCCATCCCATGCTCCAGGTCTGCCAGCCACCACTTGTGCGCCAGCGTCCACCCACTAAGGTCCTGCTCACCCAGGATGCCTCACCTGCCCAGTCCCACCGCTCTGAGTGCCGCAACCCTGCTCCACCTGGCTGCCCAACTCCACCCCTCCTACCAGTCTGGATGAATGTGTCTATTTTAACTCCTTGGTTGTCTGACTTCCATGAAGTTCAATTTTCTGTCAGTCCTGGTTGTTATTCTGTTTCTAAATTGTTGTTGTCCCTATCTTGGTTGTGCGAGGAGGCACAGTGTGTCTACCTGTGCCTCCATCTTGGCCAGGAGTCCTCCTTTTCTTTTATGACATTGTTACTTTTGAAGAGTACTGCTTAGTGATATGTAATATATCACTAATTTTTTCCTTGTATGGTGTTTTCTCATGACTAGTTTGAGGTTGTTCATTAATATTTTGCTCACTAATTTTAACACTCATTAGTGGATCTTCCCTTAAACAATTACTACTGTATTTGAATGACCTTTTTATTTCCCTTTTCTTTGCATTTATTAATTTTAATTCTTATACAAGGAAGAGCTATCCCTTTCCTACATTTATTTATTTATGCAATTACTTAATAACATAATTCTGGACTCATTCTATTCTGTAGGTTACAATTTGGTATTATTTTTATCTTTTTGTTTTTTGCTCAAATTGTTCCAGCTTTGGTAATTATGAACTCTTTTACGTTGGTTCCTGTGCCTTTTGATGTCATCATTCTTTCAGTTATCTTTTAAAGAGATTAAAAAGTGTGAAAAAGATCTTTAATATTTACCCATGTGTTTACCACTTCAAGTACTTTTCATTCTTTGTGTAGATCTGAATTTCTATCTGATATTTTCCTTTTGTCCAAAAAACTTCCTTTAATATATATTGTAGTGCAGGTCTTCTCATAATGAATTCTGTAGGCTTTTGTTTGTCTGAAAGCCTTTATTTTGCTTGGATTTCTGAAAGCTATTTTCCTGGTATTGAATTCCAGTTTGATAGCTTTTCTTTTCAATATTTAAAGATATGTCTTCTATATTGGTTTGTTTTGGCTTACCTAGTTTCTGATAAGAATTTTGTTGTTATCTTTATTTCTGTGTTTGTAAAGTCTTTTTTTCTCTGTGTATTCTTAATATTTTTTTCTTTGTGCCTGGTGCTTAGTTTCCAGAAGTTTGTTAACAAAGTGCCTGTATTTGGTTTTCTTTATGTTTCTTTTTCTTGGAATTTGTGAGCTTCTTGGATCTGTGGGTTTATGGTTTTCATCACAGGTGGAAAGATTTTGGCCCTGAATGGTATGGCTCAGTTGATTGGGTGTTATCCAGCAAAGTAAAAGGTCTTGGGTTTGATTCCTGGTCAGGGCACATGTCTGGATTGTGGGTTCAGTCCCTGATTGGGGCGTGTACCTTACCCATGTTTCTCTCCCTCTCTTTCTCCCTCCCTTCATCTCTCTCTAAAAATAAATAAATAAAATTTTTTTTAAAAGGTGAAAAGATTTTTGTACTTTATTTCTTAAGATTTTTTCCCTTTTGCCCAGCCCCTTCATTGCTTTTCTCTCCTGTCTCTGGATCTCTACATGTACGCATATTGTACGTCATGTATTATATTGTCTTTTAGGTCACTGATGTCCTATTTTTTTTGTTGTGTATTTTAGATTGTTTCTACTGAAAATTTTTTATTGCTACATATCATTTTTTCAGTGTGTAAATCTATTGCTTATCCTATGCAATGAAATTTTAATTTTAGATAATATACATTTAACCTGCATATATTACATTTGGGGTTTTTTGTTAGTTTGTTTTGTTTTTGCTTTCTTGAACATATGGACCTTTTTCATTGTCTTCTATTTCCGTCATCTCTTTTATTTCTGTATATGGTAGCTTATGGAATGATTTTTCTCCTGGCTGTGGGTTGTATTTTCCGGTTTCTTTGCATGCTGATAATTTTAAATTGGATGTCCAGCATTATAATTCTTATATTGTTGGGTCTTAGATTTTGTTCTATTCTTTCAAATAGTGCTGAACTTTGTTCTGGCCTAATGTAAAGTTACTTGGAGTCAGTTTGATCCTTTTGTGGCTGGTTTTTAAGCTTTGTTATGGTGGTTTCAGAGTAGCCTGTAGTCTAGATCTAACTTAGCCACACTACTAAATTGGTATCTTTCAGAGGAATTTCCTTGATGGCATTGTATATTATGAGGTCTTTTGTTTCTGTCTGGTAGGAACTCAGACTATTCCTAGCCTGTGTGACTGCCAGGAATTTTATGGGCTACTGCTTGTTTTTGCTATTTTTTTTTTTTGCTTAATCTTTGGTAATTTCTTTTTACATATATGCAGATCAGTATTTAGGCTAAGACTGAAAGGAATTTTTCTGCAGGTTGTACAGATCTATTTGTACGTCTCTTATCTCTCAAAATCTGCTTAAAATATTTTGACATTTGTCCCTTTGTAAACACATCTTTTGCCATTACTCAGTAAGAACTATCAGCTTTTGTTTGGTATTCCTTCCCTGCTTTTTTAATGGCCTGGATTATGCCAGATAATTATGAGGGACAATTATAATGCTCATGTAGTTTCTTTCCTTCATATCCAGGATCACAACCATGTATGGCTGTTGTCTCCTGTACGTTTTTCTTATATACAGCAGTATGCCCCTTATCCACAGTTTCACTTTCCTGGTTTCAGTTATGTGCAGTCAGAAAATATTAAATGGAATATTCCAGAAGTAAATAATTTGTAAGTTTTAAATTGCACACTTTTCTGAGTTGTGTGGTGAAATTTCATGCCTTTCTACTTTGTCCCACCTAGAACATGAAACATTCCTTTTTCCAGTGTATTACACTACCTGCCCCTTAGTCACTTAGCCATCTTGGTTGTCATATAAACTGTCGTAGTATTGCAGAGCTTGTATTCAGGTACCCTCATTTTACTCAATAATGGCCCCAAACTTCAAGATAGTGATGCTGGCAATTTGGATATGCCAAAGTGAAGCTGTAAAGTGTTTCCTTTAAGTAAACAGTGAGTATAGCATAGTAAGATATTTTGAGAAATACCATGTTTACATAACGGTTACTACAGTGTATTATAATTATTCTATTTTACTATAAGTTATTATTGTTCATTTCTTACTGTGCCTAACTTATAAATTAAACTTTATCATAGCTATGTATGCACAGGAAAAAACATAGTATATATAGGGTTCTATAAAATCTGGTGTTAGGCATCCACTGAGGGTCTTGGAACATACCCCTTGCAGATTATTAGGAGGGAAAACTGTATTTTGTCCGTTTACTAGTTGTATTATGGCAAGAAATAGAAATCAATCTAGAAACTTCTTTTCCCAGATTTTATTTGTTTATTTTTAGAGAGAGGGGAAAGGAAGCAGAAAGAAAGGGAGAGAAATATTGCTGTGAGAGAGAAACATTGATCAGTTGTCTCCTGCATGCGCCCCAGCCAGACACAACCCACAACCCAGGCATGTGTCCTGGCGGAAATTGAACCAGCGACCTTTCGCTTTGTGGGTGGTGCCGAACCAACTGAGCCACACTGGTCAGGGCAATCTAGAAACTCTTGATTGTATAGTATAAACAGATGATATGTAATAACTAGGGATTCTGTTAATTGACCTTTAAAAAAAGTGTGAGATTTGTCCTGGCCAGGTGGCACAGTTGTTTGGAACTTCACCCCATATACCAGAAGGTTGTGGGTTTCATCCCTGGTCAGGGCACATACCTAGGTTGTGGGTTCGATTCCTTGTTGGTTGGGGCATGCACAGGAAGCAACTGGTTGGTGTTTTGCTCTCACACTGGTGTTTCTTCCCCTCTCTCTTGCTCTTTCTCTCTCACTAATCAATTAAAAAAATACCCATGAGTGAGCATTAAATAAATAAACAAATAAAAGTGTTAAATTTTATTCTGGTAGGTAACTAAATTACTATTGATTCACTTTGGTCCTGTAGAGTCTTGGATTTAGCTCTTAGGGTGGTTCTATTTGGTTATGTCCTTAAACTCAGGGTGAATTCCAGTCTTGAGATGTGGTCTTTACTCCTATGCTGTGGTTACTTGATTCTTCTAACTTGGCAGGACCAAAATTCTAAAATCTTACCCACAACTCATGGCTGCTGTCAAATTTTCTGCTTGGCCTTTTTAACCTTCTAGCTGTTGTTTTCTACCTGGGCCCCATTTCAGGTTTTTCTCCTATAGGTATATTTTTTGGAGCCAGTCAAGAATTTGAGGGTTTTTTATATACAGATTTTGAGACTTCATTCTTTGTAGTTTCCTCCTTTTGGGGGTTTCCAACCTTGAATTCTAATTACTGTTGTAACTCTGGACCTTGTCCTCTGGCTTCTCAGGCTAATAGGACACTTACTAGCTTTCTATCTGAGATTTATTTTCCACAGGCAAATTTATAACTTCATGGTAAAAGCCTTACAGATATGAATCTTGTCCAGTGTGATTCCTATGTTGGTTATCTACTGTTGTGCAACAAATTCTGTAAAAAAAAAAAAACTCTTAAAACAAGATTCATTTTCAGTTTCTGTGGTTCATACTTGGGTACAACTTAACTGGATCTTCCGATTCAGGGTTTCTCACAGGGTCTCTCAATCAAGGTGATAGCCTGGGCTGGGATGTCATCTGAAGACTTGTCTCAGAGAGGATTTGCATCCAAGCTCATTTGGTTGTTGTCAGGATTCAGATCTTAGCAGGCTGTTGGACTAAGGGCTTCAGTTTCTTACTGGCTGTTGGCTGGAGACTGTGCTCAGTACTTTGCCGTGTTGGTCCTTTCCAACATGGCAGCTTGCTTCTTTAAAGGGTTAGCTAGCAAGTAACCAACTCACAGATGTAGCATTTCATCACCTTTGCAATATTCCATTCATTAGAAGGAAGTAACTGAGTTCAGATTACTCTGAAAGGAAAGGGTGATTATACAATGTGTACAGTTATATATATGAGGCAGAATCATTGCGGCCATCTCAGAAATCTGCCTATCACAGTTCTCTTTTGGCAATACTTGAATTCTCTTCAGTTTCTACCTGCTTTTGGTTTCTCTGCATGCTTTTATGGTATGTTTTAAAAAAATAATTTATCCAGAGTTTCAGTAATTTATACAGGCTCCACCATTACCATTAGCCAGAAAACCAGTACTTGACTTTGCAGATACTAACCCCAATTTCCTCAACAGTGTTCTATCAAGGTCATGTTCTCTTCATACCTGTATGTTTTATTTTTTTTCCTAATTAACCATTAGATATTTTACCTGGATGTCTCACTGGTGTCTCCAGTGCAATGTCATTAAAATACAACTTCTCACTAAAAACTCTTCTTCTTTTCAGATTCCATTTATCTTTCTAATTGCATCATTTTTCTATCAACAAGGTTCAAGATCTTAGAATCAGAGGATTTTTTTCTTTTGTTCTAGTTGTCAAGGTGTGGCCTACTCACCAGACAAGTGTGGAATCACCAATTTTTTGTTACCAGTTTGCCACAAGTTAATAACAAAAAAAATAGAAGTTTGTATTTTACAGAATATTAACTCAACAAATTGGAAAAAAACAAAACCACAAAACTGAGCCTTCATTATACATAATTTAAGAATCACTGTTCTGTTGCATTCCGATTGCTTTTCCACCTCTCCTAGTAGCTACTGTAAGTGGGTCTGTTCATCCCACTGCTGTTGATTTTACTGTAGTCCTTCATATTATTTCATGTAGGCTAACTGCAGTAGCTTGCTGACAGACTGTGCTTTCTAACTCTGCCTTCTCTAATCCATCCATTCAAATCTATGAGAAAGTAGTTTTTTCAGAACGGTATTCTGATTATCATGCTTTGTTGAAACCCTTTAAATTGTGCTTTCCTACCTGATCAAAAAGGTCCACATTCCTTAGTTTGATATTTAAGACCCTAGGTCTCTTTCTTTCCCTTCCCTTTTCCCTTTCCTGCCCTGTGGTTCAGTTCAAATATGCTCACAGTTTCTCCTCTCAATACACTTATTCCCAGCTTCCCTTTCCTTCTTTATTTTGTTTACAGCAGTTACTGCTTTTTGTCCCTTTATTTCCTTATTTTCTGATTCCCCATTCCCTGCACACTGGAATGTAAGCTCCATGAGAATAGACTTTGTTTTCCTAACTGCTTAATCTCCAGAAGGTATACAATCTGTTTTTCTTGAATGAATGAGTGAATGAAATGATCACCTTAGGGAATTTTGACCACTGATGACATTGAAGTTCCAAAAGAATGGCACTGTAGTGGTGAAATTTCATAAGCAGACTCCTCTCCAGCCTACTTCAAATTACATATAGTCAATTTCTAATTTTAAGTTTTATAAGAATAACTAACTATTTAGTGTATTGTAGACTCTTTGTATCCTGAGTGCCTGGTAAAGAGGCCATGCATGAAGAATTTTTGCTGAATTAATGCTCACCTTAATTTATTTGTTTATTTTCTGTTATAGGGACATAGTATATTCAAATGTTTGTATAATGTTCCTTTGTTACTAGTTTTGTCACTTAATCAAATATTCATTAAGCTTCTATACTGAGCAAGCCATATGTAAAATATTTTTAGCATACTAAAAGTCAAAGATTATTGTAAAATAATATGGGAAACTCAGAAAAGTGCCAAATAATCTTCAGGAATTTGGTATTTAAGGATTTTAATTACTTGAAGTCTCCAGAAGGAGGAATAAGCACTTTTTCTACCTCAAGTTGCCCTTCTATTATTTCATGAATGTTAGCTTTATATCCCAATTATCTAACTTCTGGATATCAGGGGCCATGTACCCCACTGCTTTTTGCATGTGGAATATTGCCTTTCTGTATTACAAAATGAAAATGACTGTAATATTTTAGTGTAACCTGGGAGACTATATTGCTTGTAAAAATAGCAGGAGGAATTCCAACATAAGTCTAGTCAGCATTGTCACTTTTGAGAAGTGATGTGTCCATCCTGCTTTGTAGCTTGATGTAGGGTAATGTCACACTTAAACAGCCTTGGGTAGAGATTGCAGTCTTTGTGTCCACTAAAGCCAGGACTAAAGGAAAGTAAAGTTTTCAAAATGGAATTAGTTTAGACTTAGAGAACATCCATAGAGAAAAAACACAGTATTTTACTAAAATATGTTGACTACTCTGCATCTAATACAAATTTTAAAAATACCTTTTTTCTGTTTATTTGCTATAGATGGATTAAGCCAGACCCAAAAGTAGGGACTGAGGTCCGAGACTGTTCTTTTTTCTTTCTTTCTTTTTAAAATATATTATTGATATGTCACAAATGTACAACTCAAGATTATTTGCAAACTGTGTAATCAGTATCCAAGTTAAAAAAAAATAGAACATCAAGATCACCCAGGAAATACCTTGTTCAGTCACTGTTCCCATCAAGGGTAACCTAGTATCCTGACTTCTACCAACGCACATTAATTTTCCTTGTTTTAATATAAATGGAATCATACAATATATGTATGTTTTTGTGTCCAACTTCTTCCAGTTGGCATTATTCATCGTATTGGTATATGTAGTCAGAGATTGTTCATTCTCACTGCATAATATTTTATAGTGTGAGTATGTCACACTTTATCCATTCTGTTTGGTAGTTCTAAACTTGGGGCTAATAAAAATAGTGCTACTATGTTATTGTAATATTAGACTTTAGTTAAACATAAGGACTCATTTCTTTAGAATACATACCTGGCAAAGGAATTGTGGAGCCCATGATTTTTTTTTGCCTCCTGTTTTCCTCATATTATTTCTTTTTCTTGGAATATCTTTGTAGTTCCTGATTATCTTTTAAAGTCTGGCTTTCACCAATCAACCTAGTTAGAATCTCACTTCTCTATTTACTCATCTCTTTGTGTATATGTGTATACCTTCTACTTTATGTTTATAATGTTCTGCTTTTTATTATATTTTAAAGTAGATCTTATTTTACTAAGGATAGATTCTAAGTTGTTTTTTGTTTTTGGTGGCAAGCATTGACACATTATTATTGCTTTTCCATAAAGCTACCTTATATCCTGTAACACTGTACTTTAAAAGTACGACCACCACCACTAAATACCTATTAGAATGGCTAAAATCCAAAACATCGACAATACCAAATGTTGGTGCAAACTCGTTTGTTACTGGTGGGAATGCAAATTAATACAGCCACTTAGACAGTTGGTGATTTCTTACAAAGCTAAACATAGTCTTACTATACAATCCATCAATCAGGTAGGTATCTACTCAAAAGAGTTAAAAGCTTATATTCATACAAAAAAAAAAACCCCTGCATACAAAATGTTTTTAGCTGTTTTATTTATAATTGCTAAAAATGGAAGCAACCAAGATGTCCTTCAATAAATTAATGGATAAACAAATGATACTCATACAATGGAGCATTGTTCAATGATAAAAAGAAATGAACTATCAAGCCACAAAAAGACATGGAGGAACCTCAAATGCACATTACTAAATGAAAGCAGCCAATTTGAAAAAGCTGTGTGCTATATGATTCTAACTATATAACATTCTAGAAAAGGAAAAAGGCAAAAGATCAATAGTTCCAGGGACTCTGGGAGAAAGAGGGATAAATAAGTGAAGCACAGGAACTTTTTAGGGGAGTGAAACTATTCTATATGATACTGTAATGATGGATACATGCTAATAATGCATTTATTAAAGTCTATAGGCCTGGACAACACAAAGGATGAATACTAATGTAAAACATGGACTTCTAGTTAAAAATATTAATGTATCAATATTTATCAACTGTAACAAATGTACCATATAGTACAAGATGTTAATAGAAGAAACTGTGTGAGGAAGGGTGTGTATGAGAACTCTACTTTCTGTGCAGTTTCTCTGTAAACATAAAATGCCCCCCAAAAAATAATAATAATAATAATTTTAAAAAGCCCACTCTTACTACCTTCACCACTACCTCCTCAAGTCATAGCTGAAGTCTTTACCTCAGTCTACAAGACGCTCAATGTATTTGACTTCTGGCTACTTCATCTCCTACCACTTTCTTCCTTACTCATTATTCCAGCCACATTCTCCTTCTTTTGTGTTTTGAACTACTCTCTTGCCTCAGAGGCTTTGTGCTTTCTATTCACTCAGCCTGGAGCACCTTCCCCATAGATAGTCCCATTGCTTCATCCCCGTCCCATTATTCAGGTCTGTTCTCAAGTGCTGCTTTATCAGGGTCACTTTTCTTGTTTATTTGTTATCAGTACCTCTAACTTCTCCTTTCCTTATCGCACTCTTACTTTTAGCCTGCATTATTTTCTTTTATAGCTCTTAATACTTCCTTACCTTGATCATCTATTAATTGGTATATTTTTCCTTATTAAAATATAAGTTTTGTGAAGACAGGAGTTTTGTCTCTTTCTTACCCTATTGTATCCTCAGTCCCTAGAATAGTGTCTAGCATATGGTAGGTGTCTAATAAACATTTGTAGAATGGATAAATGAATGAAGTCAGTGTTCTCTCTGTAGGCATATCTATGTGGGGAGTCAAATTTAAAGTCAAAAGATTGCTTAGTAAATATGGAACATACGTGAGTCTTAAGATGCATATTAATGGCTGATGTCATCAGTATGATAGATAGCATGATGCATTCATTTCACTAAAAGATACATCTGCTCCACAAATAGGAACTTCTGTTTATGGGTCAGAGAATGTTCGTCCATGGAGTGTAGGAGAGACTGCTAGTGTTACCTCTTAAATCCCCTTCTTTACCCTTTGAATTAAAAAAATGTACAAAAACAATAAAAAATCACAAAATACAAATGTATAAAATAGAATATGAAGATCATATTTAAACCCAGTCAATGACAAGTCACTGTTAATATCTTGTTTATTATCTGTTAGAACCATCATAGAGTTTTATTTTTTTATATTATTCAGATCATATGTGATGAAACAAATGTTTAAATGTACTATATAACTGGACAGAGTATAGAAGTAGTAAATAGTGTGAATGTATCCCATGAACTGGTTACAGATTTAATATCCTGTCTCTTGCAAATTGTAACATAGGCTCTTTTCCTGGCACAATATTGTCTGGTGCAGAATTTATTGTATTTTCAGAATTTTCAAATGTTTCTGATTATTTGATTCAAAAACAGGAGCTGGGGCAGTTATGAGTGTTACTCTAAAGAGAGAGAACTTTTTTTTAATAGTCTATTTTTTATTGTATTTTTTTTCATTACCATTTATCATCCCTAAACCCTCTTCCACCTCCACTCACCCCCCGCCCCGCTACCCCCTGCAATCACTACACTGTTGTCCAGGTCCATGAGTTCTTTTTCATTTTTGCTCTATCCTGCCACTCCCCCATTGTACCCCCTACCCTGAGAGATCTTAAATTCTTTGTATTTTTCAAAACCGCACTAAAAGTGTTTTGTTAATTGCATTCGGTAGGAAATTCTGGATTAGTTTGGAAAATATTTTAGATTTTCATGGAAAATTTTCAAGGAAGTTTATTAAGTCTTTTTTTATTGGACAGAAGAAAATTGAAAGTTCTTAAGAGAAAATGTTCTTCATGAATCTCGTAAATTTTATGTATGGATTTTAGGGAAAATTAAAATAATTTTAAAATATAACTCAATAATGTATAGAACTTTGTGAGTTTATTATATTTCATGCATTAACAGGCCAAATTTACTTATTATTTTTGTGAGCTGATGCTGATAAAAGATTTAAATCACAATTTCTGAGCTTTAGCATTTTCAAAATTTTAGGAATTTCTAGATTGTAAGAAAGAAGTATTAGTGTTATTAGATGACACTCTTCTTATGTGTTGATATTCACACGATTTTCTTATTTGCAGAGTTGTATTACTAGAGGATAACTTCCTGGAGAGAATATATGATTAGAATAAATACATGTGTTATCATGTGGTGATTTATGCAAATCAAAAGGGATTTTTTAAAATCTTAATGATTTTAGAGAGAGGGGAAGGGAGGGAGAAAGAGAGGGAGAGACACATCGATCGGTTGCCTCCGGTAAGTGACCTGACTGGGGACCAAATCTGCAACGTAGGCATGTGCCTTGACGGGGAATCGAACCTGCCACCATTTTGGTTTGCAGGATGAAAACCAACCCACCAACCCACCAACCAACCAACCAACTGAGCCACACCAGCCAGGGCAAATCAAAAGGGATTTAATATAATTTGAGTATAGGTGATTACATTCTGCTTTTAAAAAACACTCAGGGTTTTGTTTTGTTTTTTTAGTTTTAATATTACATAGTTTTAATGCAAGTTACTGTCCTAAGATGTTGATAATTAGTTTGTTTCTGTGTTCAAAAGTGTTAAACTGGCACCCTGAATAGTGAAAAAGCCTACAGATATGTTTGATAACAGTGTTTTGTTCTGTTTTAACCTAAGAATTACTGAGTTCGCCAAAAAGTCTAGTAGTGATTAGTTGTCTTTACTTCATTCGAAACGATTTTGTTAGATTGTATTGTGACAGTCGACATATCAGCATGCATTTTAAAAAAATCAAAATCAGTGAATTTTTGTGTAACCATTTTAATATTGAAGATGGAAGAAAATAATGCAACATTTTCGACGTATTATACTTTATTATTTTAAGAAAGGTAAAAATGCAACTGAAATGCAAAACCAGATTTGTGCTGTATGTGGAAAAGGTGCTGTGACTGATCGAATGTGTCAGAAGTGGTTTGTGAAGTTTCTTGGTACTGTTGACATCCTGGCCAAGTAATTCTCTGCTTTGAGGTTGTCTTATGCATTGGAAGGTGTGTAGCAGCACCCTTGTCCTCTACCCACTAGAAGCCAATAGTGGGAGACAGCTGACATACCCAGAATACCCAAATTAATAAAGTTACTGGTGGAAATGAAAATGTGTCTTTTATTTTACACAAAAAACTAAACAGACTTTTTGGCTAACTCAGTATGATTTGCATATATATTTTCCCCCTTCTGTAGGTTGCTCTTCAATCTCTTGATGGTGTCATTTGATACACATAAGTTTTTAATTTTGATGAAATTCAGTTTTTCCATTTTCTCTTTTTTTTGTCTGTTTATTTGTGCCTTGATAATGTATGCCACACCCATTTTCAGAGTTCTACGCATTTTATTTGCTCATCTTACTTTTTTCAGCCTTTACCTTAAAAAAATTGTGAACGAACAAATATATCTGTTATAAATTATAAAGTGTTTCAAGACAGAATAACATTAAGAATAACCTGGATTGTCAATACAGCCCTTTCAGCTGGAATGAAAATGAGAAATATTCCTTATTTTGTACCCTTTTGGAGTACTATTAAATTGAGAAACAGTTTTAATTTACTTATTTATATAACATCAGAAGATATATCAATTTGAGAGACTATATAGTTTGAAATAGAAAATGACTCTGAAATTGAATCAAAGCTAATATTTTGTTGAATTTTGTTAAATAATTAGTGAGCTCTTGGAATATATAAGTGTAAATGTTTGTGATTGAATTGATTACTTAAAAAAATATATATATATCATGTTAATTGGTAATCATTTACAGCCAACATTTCAATTTTATCTCATGTCATATTCTCTTTTTTTGAGGTCTAATTGAGATACAGTATATTAGTTTCAGGTATAGAACATAATTCAGTATTTGTAAGATGCCATTTTGAAATTACAGTTCTAGATTTTGTGTTTGACTTTAGCTTTTCCAGAAAGTGTAATTATGATACAGAAAGTGTAATTTTTTCTTTTAGTGTTATTTAATATATTCTTTAATAATTATTACTAAATTTTTATCTTGGTTAATTCACAGGTGAATTATGTAACCTCATTACGCTGGATGTAGCTCACAATCAACTTGAACACCTTCCAAAGGAGATTGGAAACTGCACACAGATAACCAACCTTGACTTGCAGCACAATGAATTGCTAGACCTCCCAGATACTATAGGTATGGTGTGAGAGGAGAAAGAAGATATTGATGATTCATTTATAGCTATTTGTACATTAAAAGACTTATTTTTGATTCATTTTGATAATAAATATTAGAAGGTTAAAATTCAACATTGTCAAAGTAGTAAAACTTCTAAAAGATAGTATCTTAAGATCACTATTTCCATTTCCTGGCAAAGAAAAGAACTAGGTTTTGGGAAATGAGCTAAATTGGATTATAAAGAAGATAAAATATTAAGTCATATGTATATATTCTACTATAGCTCTGAGCTTAAATTGCAGAACAGGTGCATTTTCTATTTTTTCTGATTTTAGAATGTTATGTGCTATTGTATAGGGTGTGGTTCCTTCTTTCCTAAAGTAGACTCCACTGAAAAATAAAACCATTACTGTTTGGTTTTTAAAACACAGCCAATATAGTTTAAAGTGTGTTCATCTATAATACAGAGGGACTGTACAAAATGTCTTGAGGTTCAAAATGTGTTTCAAAGACTTAACCAAACTGCAAAACGTTGAATTGCACTTACTGTGATATGTTCTGTATTTACAGTCTGGTTAAGTTTTCTGAATGCCCACAAATTTATATGAATAGTAAAGAGAATTTTGAAAAATTTGGACATCTTTTAGTTATTGATGTACTATAAGGTTACTATGTGTTTGTTTTTTTTTTTTTTTTTTTTTCAGAAAAATTATACCTGTACTTAATGTATGTAATTTCAGTAATGAATATTCATGAAGTTCTATTACTAAATCATATAAGACTTATGATGATACCTTTCTCGAGAAGGATTTTTGTTTCCATTTTTCAGTACGTGAGGAACCCTTTAATTCATTTATGTTCTAAGGCACGAGATTTTCCTGATCTTCAAGGTGATTCAGAGGCAGTCTGCGGACTAATTTGGGGGCTGTTTTACTTCCAGTTCACCTTTAGTACTAAGGTGCAGCCCTGTAGGGTCCCAGTGGATATTGATTACTATATTTTGACTCTTGACAGAAACATGTCCTAGCCTTTCAGTTATATCTTCCAGTTAGGGAAGCACTTGCAGGATAAAATCATCTGCAATGGTTTTGCTTGTTTCTGGGTTCCCAGTGGTTTCTGGCCTGGAAGTTAGTGTTAACTTGTTAGCTCTCTGATTTTTGTTTTGGAAGTTTTTTTTTTTTTTTCAATGGGAGGGTTTGCTTGAATTACCCACCTAGTCTACCATTACTTGAAACAAAAACAATTTTAAGGAATTTTTTTAATAAGTTATAATAGACTGTCTTAGGCTATATGACAGCTATTTATTTACATAAAAGCAATCTGAGACTTCTTTAGGATATAATAGCTAGTCATTAGATCCTGTATCTTCCTGATTCTTGCTCTAGAGCTCTTTAAATCACATTACTATTTGTAATGGCAGGAAACTAAGTATTGTAATTAACTAGTTGTAATTGATTAAATTTATCTCTGAAAGACAAGATGGTCTACAACACAAAATGAATTTTTCTGTTAATATTCACAGTAAGTATTTTACCAAATTTGCTATGTAAATAAAATAATCAGATTTCTGACTTACTAGGGACTGAACAAAATTATTTCTTGTTTTTCTCTCTTTAAAGTCTATTGAAATAGCCAAGATGAACAAAGAGAATTGACCCTAGAAGAAAAAGAGCATAGAAAAGATATATATTGTATCTATAAAATGTGATTTGGGTTCTTGGAAAAGAATATACTTCTTAGAATACCTTTGCCAAATGAAATTGAATGAAAATGCTGTGTAATATGAACATATCCAAAGGCCAAAAGAATAATATGTAAGATAAGTGGAAGAAGTCCCCTAGAATCTAGAACAAGAAGAAAAATACAGAATAAGTGAAAAAAAAGTCATGGCAGACACGACTACAAGTTGTAGAAATAGAATAAAGGTAATACAATAAAGAAACAAATAAAATAAAATCTTACAGTATTTCCCTGAACTTTACAAAAATCCCAAATAAGATTAAAATTGCTTACCAAAAGAAATAATGGGAAAACACACATTCTAGTAAACTTCTTAAAAATTGAATTTACTTGTTTTGAATGAACAGTACATTCACATATAATATTATAGAACCTCTGTGTAGTTTTAGTTTCGGGATAATGCTAGCTACATATAATAAATGGAAATGTTCCCTTCTCTTCAGATTTTGGAACAATTTGTTTAAAATGGGTATTATTTCATCCTTAATATTTGATAAAATTCATCAGTGAAGCCACTGGGATCAAGATTTTTCTTTATAGAAATGTTTTTATGTATTTTTTTCAGTTGCATTTTAACCTTTTTTTTTTTTTTAAGATTTTAATTACTTTTAGAGAGTGGGAGAAGGGGAGAAAGAGAGGGAGAGAAACATCAATGTGTGGTTGTCTCTCAAGTGCCCCCTACTGGGGATCTGGCCTGCAACCCAGACATGTGCTCTGACTGGGAATCGAACCAGTGACCCTTTGGTTCACAGGCCCACGCTCAATCCACTGAGCTACGCCAGCCAGGACACCTTTTTACCTTTTTTTAAAGTATTTTTTATTGATTATGCTATTACAGTTTTCCCAATTTCCCCCCCACTATCCCCCCTCCATCCTGCCCCTCCAGCCCTCCAGCATTCCTCCCGCCCCTTAGTTCATGTCCATGGGTACATATAAGTTCTTTGAGTCCTCTGTTTCCTATGCCATTTTTGACCTCTCCCCATCTATTTTATGCCTATAATTATGCTTCTTCCCTGTATCTTTTCCCCCTATTCCTCTCCCTTCCTGCTGCTCACTGAAATCCCTCCATGTGATGTCTAGTTTCTCTAATTCTGCTCCTGTTGTGGTTGTTTGCTTAGTTTTTGTTTTCATTGTTTTTCTTTTCTTTTAGGTTCATTTGTTGATAGTTGTGAGTTTGTTGTCATTTTACTGTTCATATTTTTGATCATCTTTTTCTTGAGTTAGTCCCTTTAACATTTCATATAATAATGGCTTGGTGATGATGAACTCCTTTAACTTGACCTTATCTGGGAAGCACTTTATCTGCCCTTCCATTTTAAATGAAAGCTTAACTGGATAGAGTAATCTTGTATGTAGGTCCTTGCCTTTCATGACTTCAAATACTTCTTTCCAGCTTCTTTGTGCCAGCAAGGTATCTTTAGAGAAATCAGCTGATAGTCTAATGGCAACTCCTTTGTAGGTAACTCTTTCCTTTCCCTTTACTTCTTTTAGGATTTTCTCTTTGTCTTTAATCTCGGGTAACTTAATGATGATGTGCCTTGGTGTGTTCCTCTTTGGGTCCAACTAGTTTAGGACTCTCTGGGCTTCCTGGAAGTCTGTTTCCTTCACCAGGTTGGGGAAGTTTTCCTTTTTTATTTGTTCAAATAAGTTTTCAATTTCTTGTTCTTCTTCTGGCACCCCTATAATTCAGATAGTGGAACGTTTCAGGTTGTCCCAGAGATTCCTTGACCTCTCTTCATTTTTGTGGATTTTTGTTTCTTCATTCTGATCTGGTTGGATGTTTATTTCTTCCTTTTGTTCCAAATTGTTGCTTTGAGTCCTGCTTTGTTTCCTTCCTGTCACGGTTGGTTCCCTGAATATTCTGCTTTATTTCATTTTGGGTATCTTTCATTTTTCAACCAAGCTCAATCAGTTCTGTGAGCATTTTGATTACCAGGGCTTTAAATTTTCCATCTGATAGGTTGGCAATCTCTTCCTGGCTTAGTTTTCTTTCTGAGGTTATGCTCAGTTTTTTCATTTGGGCCATATTTCTTTGTCTTGGTGCAGCTGATAGGTTGTAAGGGCTGGGGCCTTAGGTATTCACCCAGGCAGAGTAACCCTCTTTGTTGCACTGTGGTGCTGCCTTTGGGGGAGGGGCCAGAGGGGGAACAGTACAGCTTGCCTGCTCATTTCCAGTGCACTTTTCAGTGAACTCTGGGAGAGTTCAGTGAGACTGGGAGAAACTCCCAGGCCAGCAACCCCAGCTATAGCCCACAGCCAGCTCTGAGTCTCAGTTTTCCCCTTAAGTCAGCCCCTCCTGGAAAGCCCCCACCTCTACATTCACCAAGACAGGTGGTTTTTCTGAGTAGCCCACGTGGTCTGCGCCTTACTGGTCTGGTTGCTCTGGTTGACTTTTTCTTTAGTTCCTTGGTTGTCATAGTTCCATGTAATTTGATTTTCTGGTGCTTTTGGTGGTTTATTGATTTTAGATTGGTTGTTGTCCTCATTTTGGTTGTGCAAGGAAGTGAAGGGTTTCTACCTATGCCTCCATCTTGGCTGGAACTCCTGTAGAAATGATTTTTAAAACAATTTTAATTTCTTTAATAGATATAAGACTTTTTGGTTATCACTTTTTTTTGCTTGAGCAAACTTGATTATTTGTATCTTTACATATAGTAATTAAATAATGTATCAATAATGTTAATTTAAGTTGTCACATTTAATATGTATAAATTGTTTATAATAATCCCCTATTATTTTAATATCTATAGAATCTATAGCAATAGCTCTTCTCTTATTCCTGATATTGATAACTTATATATTCTCTTTTTTCCCAATCAGAAGTATATCAGTTTTATCAGTTCTATCAATTGTATTGATTGTCTCAAAGTGTTATTGATTGTCTCCTGTTTCTGTGATTCTTTTTCATTGATTTTCACTTTGACTTTTATTATTTTCTTTCATTGGCTTGCATTAAGTTTTATTCATTTTCCAGTTTCTTACGGGGGAAACTTGAGGTCATTGATTTAAGACCTTTCTGCTCATATAGGCATTTAGTGCTGTACACTTTCCCCGATGTACTGCTTTAGCAGCATCCCGCAAATTCTGAGATCATTGGTTTTCCTTTTTGTTTTGTTCAAAATACTTTCTGATTTACCTTTCTGTTTCTTTTGTGATCTGTGGTTTACTTAGAAGTGTGTTATTGCCCTGGCTTGGTGACTTAGTTGGTTAGGGCATTGTCCCATATGGCAAGGTTGTGGGTTTGATACCTGGTCAGGGCCCATGTAAGAATCAACCAATGAATGGATAAATAAGTGGGATAGCAAATTGATGTTTTTTTTTTTTTTTTTTTTTTTTAAGATAATACAAACAAAAAAAAGAAGTGTGCTATTTAGTTCCCAATATCTCACAGTTTTCCAAAGGGTCTTTCTGTTACTGATTTCTTATTTAATTTCATTGTCGTTGAGAACATACTTTGTGTGACTTGAATCATTTAAATTTATTGAGACTTAGTTTATGGCGTAGAATATTATCTATCTTGATTAGTATGCCATGTGCAACTGAATGTGCATTCTGCTTTTGTTGAATAGAGTGACATAGATGATGCAATTGGTGAATTAAGTTTTCTATCTGCCCTTTTGTCTCTTTTTCTCCTAATTTTTGTTAGTTACATTGCCAGGACATGTTGTGTTTTGCTTATTAGTTTCTGCTTTTGTTTTAGTCTTAATGTTCATCAACAGTTCTGTCGCCATAGTTGTCTCAGTCATCTCTTCATTGACTAAAGTCAGTCTTATAGTAGTTTTTTCAGAAATGGTTCATGAAAAGTATTTTCCTAGTTCTTGTATGTTTGTAACCTTTATATTTGAAGAACAGTTTGGATGAGTATAAAAATTTTGGGGTCCAGTTTCTTTTCCTTGAGCATCTTAGTGGAGCTAAGAGGTAGTTTTGTCTTCTATAATGTAATGTACAAGAGTATGAGGCCAGTCTAGTTTTTGCCCTTTACCAGTGATTTAATCTTTTTGTCCCACCACCCAAAGGATTATTTTTTTAGTTCT
The DNA here is from genome assembly GCA_004024845.1 of Tonatia bakeri. Classification (NCBI taxonomy): domain Eukaryota; kingdom Metazoa; phylum Chordata; class Mammalia; order Chiroptera; family Phyllostomidae; genus Tonatia; species Tonatia bakeri. The sequence goes on from PVIA01013931.1 coordinate 19,364, forward strand.
GAAGTTCAAGAACTCTAATATATTTCTCAGTGTTGCTCTTTCAGGTTCCATTTCCCTGAGATATTCTGAGCAAATTCAACATATAGGTTTAATTTTTATTTCAGTATAGTTTTCTGGAATTATATATTGACATATTTAGTTTGTATTGTATGTTCTTATATTAAGATATATGTCTGTAAGTTTGTTTATTTTGAATAACCAACTACATTGGAATAGTAAAGGAGAAAAGAATCTTATGCAGTCCTACCGTGATCACTTTTCAGTGGAATGTCACATAAAAGCACATTTTAAAAGCAACTTCTTTTATAAAATTAAAGTCTTGCTCAGTATTAGAAAGAAAAATAAAGGTTGTTTACTGCAAATCAGACAGCGGAACCAAAATTAAAGATGCTTGAAATATTAGTTTTCTTCTTATCCTTCTCATTGATGCCTAGTGACTGTGTATTTCTTAGGATATTATAGATGCTACTTTGTTGTTCTCTGAGAGTATCACACAAGTTCTAGCCTAAGAGCCTTTGTACTTTTTGATTGCTCTGCTTAGAGTCCACATAACTTCCTCTACTCTTTCAACAGACTAAATGGATATATAGGGCATGATCATTAATCAGCTCTTCTCTTACCCTCAAATAGTCTGACACATTTTATTATTTAATATTTTATGAGGGTTTTTTATTCCTGTCTTTGTAAATAACAATCAAAGGACGATACAATTAAAGTAGTAAAGTGAATAGCCCTGGCGAACAGAGAAAGCATAGGCGGTGGTGGTTCCAGTTAGCAGGACTAGGGTCCTTTGGATTCACTTCCTCTGACAAAGGGTAATGTCTCCATGTATCCTTCTTTCTCTGGGTTTTTTAAATTTTGTATTTCTGTGTTCCCTCAGAAGTAATTCTTCTTCTGTATTTTAAGTGTATTTATTAGAATGAGAACATTTTACTTCATCATTAATCTCTTATAGTTAAGATGTTATATCAAAATATTACAAGTACCTCACTCCTGGCACGTTCTGCATGGTCAGATTACAAGTATGTATTGGAAATCCATGAACTGAAACATTTAACAGTGAGACAAATTTTAGTATTTCATTTTTTTATATACTTTGATAGTTCTCAGCATATAGAATATTCAAGTACAATGGCAAAATGAATAAGTAATACTTAGTGAAATTTTTTATATCGTCATTTATCACATACCATACTTATTGAAATAATTACCTTTCTCCATCCCTCTTATTCCCAGTACTTTGATTGTATAGCAGAAGGGTGAGATTTGGTGAGAAATTTGAATATTTGGGCTTTGGTCTGTTATACATCTCAATAGTCTTAATTGACCTCTGAGATTTTCCTCTCATTTACTGGAGAAGCACAATTCACCTAAAACAGTGACAAACTAATTAGAATATAGTTTTCCTGACACTTTTCCTCTTTTTCTTAGTCTGCTTCTTAAAAAGTGTAACTTAAAATAAAAAACAAGCAAAAAACCAACACCTATCCTAGAGAGTTGGTGCCAGTCCTGCAGCAGCTGCCCTGCTCTCTTCTCTGGACTGAAGAAATTAGCCCTAAACTCAGTCGAAAATCAAATCTTCTAACTACCACCTTACAATTACTTTTCCAAAGTTCATTTTCTTTCCTTACCTTCTCGTTTTTAAAAAACATAGATGGAGATGTTTTGCCTCTTTTCTTTATTTAACAGGAACATTCTTAGAGTAGTTAACTTTCCCTGGTAGCCATCACTGCCCTTTACTTCCAGGCTGATCAGTGTCGGCCAGGATCGCTGACAGCTCCTAGAATGAATGGGGATTGGCAGCTAGATGCAGTTAAGTGAGAGAGTACTTAAGAGCACATTTATTGTTTCTAAGATTTAATTAGTCTGCCCTGTGTAAGAATAAAAAGTGTATTTTCTTTCCTGTTAATATTTTCTAATTCAAGAATCAGTTATGAACTAAAGAAAGTACTAAGCTTCATTGCAAGTGTTTTGATTTCAAACTATGAACCTGATAATCCTAAAGCCTTCTGAGATCTCTGGTAGTTTTATGAAATTGAGGATGGGGAGGGTTATATCTGAAGTAGGAAAAAATATTTTACTTTCTATGTCTTTTCAAAACGAGATAAAGAGAGAAATAGGCAATAAGACCTTGCCGTTCAAGGCTGGAACACAGAACAATTCACAGAGGTCTTTTTGTTGCACTGGGTTCTGAAGAAATGTTAAGAGTAATTATGGTTTTATCAACATGTAGAGTTTTAGTAGTTAGGTTTTAGGTAATTACAGTGCAGCTTACATACAGAAACTTTTGCTAGTTTTCTTTCTAGTAGTGGCATTATTTTAGGTTTTGGGCATTTACGAACTTTTATATTGCTTGCTTCTTAATGTGCTTTCAGTTTTTTAGTTTAATGTTGAAAAAAATTATACCTTTGATATTTGGTTTTTAGAATTTTCTGTCTTTTTCACTCACTTTTCACTACTTTGTTAAAATAAGTTTAAGACTAATTAAGTTAGTCTTACTTGAAAGTTATACTGAATTAACCTAAAGATGCTGGTTATATTTGCTGAAATTGAAAGCATCTAATTTTAATTCATAGTCATTTGATGTTGCCATATTTTAAAATCGGACAGCATAAGAAAGCAAGCTGTCAAATTGGAACACAGAACAATTTACAGTCAAAGTAAACACTTAAAAGCTAAATGCTAGTGATTGGCAATGATGAGCCTACATTTGTACACAGAATCACAGCAACACTGATTTTACTTAGTTGCAATGGCTCAACATTAAAGCAGGCTATGGCTTGATTTCTAGGTTGCAGTTTAGCTTGTGGTTAAAGCCACTCATTGAAAGAGGTTAGAGGTTGAAACCACTGCAGGAATGAATCACAGTAAATGCCAGACTTCTGATGTCAAGTTTTTTTTCTGGCATAGAGGGTTTGATATTTCATCCTTAATTTTTTTTCACCTTTTTAATTTTTTTCTTGACAGTAATGGATTTTGGCAAAATGTGGGTGACTCTTTGAACATGCCATGCTCTCAAGAAAGTGATAAAGCCTGTGCAAATAGGAATTTCTTCATCAGAGTAGCATGTTCTCAGACATTACATTTTTTAAAGTTCAGCCTCTTCTACCACACTCACAGGGAAAAAGGAAAAGTTTAGGAAGGTCATAGGTACCAACTTGTTTAAATAACCACGGATTTTGGTATAATGTTATATGGCAATTTCGCCATTTTCATTTTGTAATTTTTAAATTCTAGAAACCTATTCTGATTTTAAAAGTGAGAAACTTTAAGAGCTATTTTGCTTTTGGGAGAGAAATTTCAGGAATCTGGTTCTACAATATTTACTGTGCTTTTAAGTTGATAAATTTAGAATCTGGTTACCATACTTTGTTAACCAGAGAAGCTTTTAGGTTTCAGTGAAAATAAAAATATGTTTAAAATAATGTATTTGTGTACTATTTTACTGTAAAGAGTGATTGAATGAGGCATGTCAATTGATGAACAAAACTGTGTGTACTTTCTACTATTAATAAGGCCTTTCCTGTTCTGGCAGATTTCAAAGATCCCTTAATCAGTGCTTCAGCCATTTTGTTCCAGTGGAACAGCTTCCTTCCATAGGCAAAGCAGTAGTATGGAGAGAAGGATTGGCCTTATCTACTTCCAGGTTTTTTCTTTCTTTTTTTTTTTAAGGTTGCTTATCTCCTTTATCTTCAGCTTCATACAACAAAGTAAAATGTGTTCAAAGATATTGAAATTCTTTATTGCCAGACATTATCACTGCTAGTAGGAAAATTTCCACCTTTATGAACCTTGCTATAGCTAAAGTGACCATGGGCATTAAATAGGCAAGTGATGAAATATTAATATCTTTCCTCCCTCCCCATTTTATTTTTATTATTTTTATTTTTAAGTATATTTTATTGATTATGCTATTACAGTTTTCCCAATTTCCCCCCCTTATCCCCCCCTCCACCCTGTACCACCCAACCCTCCAGCATTCCTGCTGCCCCTTAGTTCATGTCCATGGGTTGTACATATAAGTTCTTTGAGTTCTCTGTTTCCTGTACCATTTTTTAATCTCTCCCCACCTATTTTATGCCTATTTGTTACGCTTCTTCTTCCCTGTACCTTTTCTCCCCCATTCCACTCTTTCCTCTCCCCACTGAAAACCCTTCATGTGATGTCCATTTCTCTGATTTTGCTCCTGTTCTAGTTGTTTGCTTAGTTTTTGTTTTCGTTGTTTTCCTTTCTTTTTGTTTTTTTTAGGTTCATTTGTTGATAGTTGTGAGTTATCATTTTACTATTCATATTTTTGATCTTCAGTTTCTTAGATAAGTCACTTTAACATTTCATATAATAATGGCTTAGTGATGATGAATCTTTTAACTTGACCTTATCTGGGAAGCATTTTACCTGCCCTTCCATTCTAATGATAGCTTTTCTGGATATAGTAATCTTGGATGCAGGTCCTTGCCTTTCATGACTTCAAATACTTCTTTCCAGCCCCTTCTTGCCTGCAAGGTCTCTTTTGAAAAATCAGCTCATAGTCTTATGGGCACCCCTTTGTAGGTAACCCTCTCCTTTCCTTTTGCTGCTTTTAGGATTCTCTCTTTATCTTTAATCTTGGGTAACTTAATGATGATGTGCCTTGGTGTATTCTTCTTTGGGACTCTCTGGGCTTCCTGGACTTCCTGGAAGTCTATTTTTTTCACCAGATGGGGGAAGTTTTCCTTCATTACTTGTTTAAGTAACTTTTCGATTTCTTGCTGCTGTTCTTCTCCTTCTGGCATACCTATAGTTTGGATATTGGAATGTTTCAAGTTGTCCCAGAGGTTCCTAAGTCTCTTCATTTTTTTGAATTCTTGTTTCTTCATTCTGTTCCCATTGGATGTTTATTTCTTCCTTTTGTTCCAAATCATTGATTTGAGTCCTGGTTTCCTTCCTGTCACTGTTGGTTCCCTAAATATTTTGCTTTATTTCATTTTGGGTATCTTTCATTTGTCCTTTTCATTTTTTGACCAAGCTCAATCATATCTGTGAGCATTTTGATTACCAGGGCTTTAAATTCTCCATCAGATAGGTTGGCTATCTCCTCATCGTTTAACTCTCTTTCTGAAGTTTTGCTCTGTTCTTTCATTTGGGTCCTATTTCTTTGTTTCGGTGCACCTGTTAAGTTGTAAGGGGCTGGGGTCTTAGGTATTCACCAGGGCAAGGCAACTCTGTTTGCTGCACTGTGGTGCTGCCTGTGGGGGAGGGGCCAGAGAGGGAACAGTGTGGCTCGCCTGCTCATCTCTAGCACGCTTTCCAGTGGACTCTCGTGTGAGACTGAGAGTTTCTCCCACTGCAGCAACCCTGCAGTACTCCACAGTCAGCTCTGAGTCCCAGTTTCCCATTCAGCCAGCCCCGCTCACACGATCTACTGCCTCTCCACGGTTTCTGTCTATCACCTTACTCGTCTGGTTGACTCTTTCTTTAATTCCTCGGTTGTCGGAGTTCAGTGCAGTTTGATTATCTGGCACTTCTGGTTGTTTATTGATTTTAGATTGGTGGTTATCCTCCTTTTGGTTGTGCGAGGAAGCGAAGGGTTTCTATCTATGCCTCCATCTTGGCCTGAACTCCCTCCCTTCCCATTTTAAAAGTATGTGAGTAAATGGGCACTGTCCTTCACTTTTGGTGGGAGTAAAACTGATACAGCTTTGTGGTACTATCTATCAAGATTGAAAATATCTGTATCTTCTTCGGATAGAAATGATTTCACATGCATACAAAGATATCTTTATAAGGTTGTTCATTACAGAATTTTTAAAAATTAGAAATGCTATCAAATTGGGAAATGATTAAAGAGATAGTGGCACAAACATATTGTAGAATACAAAGATTAAATACAATGAGGTTTATTTGCATTTACCATGTTGGGGGCCATGTAGAATGATACCATTTATATAAAACGAGTGTACAAACAACCCCCCTCCCCCATATTTATTATATGTTTAAGTAAATGCTTAGAGAAATGTGTGAATAGGTAGATGTTAGATTACAAACCATGGTTATCTGGGGGAAGAGAGTAAGATGCATTCATATATTTTGTAATTTAAAAATCACTTGTTAGGGCAGAAGAAGGTAGAGAGTTGGAATTAATTAATCTTCTGTTTCTGGAAATGGGCTACTCAGAAGTTGGTTATTCCAAAAAAAAAAAAATTACTGCAAATATTTGTAGAAGAATTAATTTGTATTCAGGTAGACCAGACAAATCTGATGTATGTTTTAAAATCATGTTTAGTAAAGTGTATGTTTTGTAGGCAAGCCATTTTATAAAATAGGAGTATGTAAAAAAAAAAAGTTTTATGAGCCTTTCGTATAAGTTTTTTAACCTTGTTCCTAATGGAGAGGAAGACAATAGTGAAATGTCTTAGCTTCTATAATTATCAAAAAAGTATGAATGAATGTCTGCTTGTGTACTTAGCACTAAAACAAATTCTATGGGGAGATAGAAAATCAGTCTAATGGGGGAGGAAACTAATCTATGCAACAAGTAATAGCAAAAGACCAGATATAATTAAATGCTAACTTATGGTGAAAATAATATGCTGCTGGAAATGGTAGATCAATCACTTATAGGGAAATCAATAATACCCTGATAGAATGGGCCAGGAAAAGCTTCATGGACAGATGTATTCAACTTAATGTGGGATAAAAATGAATTCCATGAACCCAACAGCATGGACAGTCAGAAAGCATGGAGGTAAGAATAAACATATTTTACTGCTGTGTCAAAAGAAAACAAGCTAACTGGGACAGTCAGTGAAGATCTTAAAAAATGGTTACTTGATAAGGAGCCAACTGAGTTTGATTATACCTCTACCACTGAGTACTTGGTGACTTTGACAAGTCCCTGCACATGGCTCATGCTAAAGTCTATGCTGATTACTCACAGATGGCTCTTATTGCTGCTTCTTGGGTATCTTTCTCATCTCTTATCTTTTTTTAAAAAATCAGGATAGCTATCTAAAACTTCAAACCACCATGCTCTATTTCTCTACAATTTAGCTCATATTTTTACTTTATAGAGAAGATGAGCCTCAACATGGAAAGTGTCCAAACATCTTACTTCTACATTAATGAAAAACATCTCCGTAATGTAAAATACTCATTCAAAAAAGGATGGTAGAAAAGTATTCCAGTTTTTTAAATTAAAATATCTTTAGAATTGGATTTTTTTCTTTATCAAAAGGATTTTTTAAAATTATAAAACTATAGAAAATTAGAAAAAATATGGACAAGTTCAAAGAAAAATACTTTAATTTTCTGTAGTTATACCATGCAGAAGTGACTATGAATTTCGATGTGTTTTCCTCCCACTTTTTGTAAGCATATTTTTTACATTGTTGAAACTATACAAAGTGTACAATTTTCTTTTTTTTTTTACTTAATGTTATTACTTTATAATATCTTAATAATTTTTGTAACATAATCTTAATAGGTACAGAATATATCAAAATATAGACATACCCGTAGGATAAAATTGTTTTGAACATCTGTTATGTATCAATATCATTTTGCTAAGTATTTTATATACATTGTATTTAACCCTTAGAGCAACCTTGTCAGGTATTTGGTATTATCCTCATTTGACTTTACGAATGAGGAAATAGAGTCAGTTAAGTAAGTTGCCCAGATAATATAAAGACCTTTTGTTTTTTCTATTACTGGTATATCTGTGATGCCTCCACTTTAAATAATTTTCCATCTGTTCTTGAACATATAGGTTGTTCCTATATGTAGCCATTAGAAATATGACTATAATTAATGTAGTAGTCATAAAGCAAATTATTTTCTGACAACCCAACTTGTAAGTAACATTTGTATCATATTCAACATCATAGTGCAGTAATAGCAATAGTAAATACTGTTCTTCCCCTTATTTCTAATCTCTAAATTCCCTGGGGCTTTGGAAAGTCATCCAGTCCTCTGCTTTTTTTTTTTCTCCAGAGTTGACACATCTCACCAGAGTGTCATCAGAAAGGCACTGGTGAAGCATCATTAGTTAATTTAGGAAACACTTTAAAGACAGAACTAAGTTTTTGTCTTTGGTAAGTGGTAGTTTTTATTGTTTTTGTATTCAGATTTCTGCCTGTTGGAATCTTACTTAATCAGAACCAGTGAACTCTTAACCCAGTTTCTAAACACCATTATAAGAAAGTAATGTAAATGAGTGTGGCATACCTCTGGAATAGTTCTAATGGCAGGAATTGAAATGGTTGCTAAGTGTTTCTGCATTACAGTTGGCTAGACTTATGATATAGGATTATCAGAGTATTTTCATTGTAAATAATTCTTGCCTTGAAAATGTAAAGGATAAAAATTAACTCTGTTTAGTCATTTTTTCCAACAGATTTTATTTATTTTTGGAGAGAGGGGAAGAGAGGGAGAGAAACATCGATGTGAGAGAGAAACATCAGTCAGATCAGTTGCTCCGTTGTACATGCCCCGACTGGAGACTGAACCCAGGCGTGTGCTTTGACCAGGAATTGAACCAGTGACCTTTTGCTTTGTGGGATGACACCCAACCAACTGAGCCACACTAGTGAGGGCTTGTTTAGTCATTTGTTTCTAACTTTAGTCACTGATTTCTTCAGAAAGAGGGGAAAATAAGTAATTAGAAGAGGGTATGAAGCATAGTGTGTGCCCTCCTAGGGTTTCAAGGCTGAAGTTATGCTGTAGGCTGATCTCTTCTGTAAGTGTTGTAGTGAAGTTGCATGTAAGGGAGGAAGTTGTTCATACAACAGCTTTTTGTAAAAGAGACAGAACAAAAAGAAAGAAATAGAGGAAATTGAAAGGCAATTAGACATTGGTTTCCAAAACGTTGTGACAGACCACTTCTGTTATTCCTAACACTGATAATACTGTTTAATTTAAAACCAGAAACTCCATTTGATGTTCAAACCTGGCCTATCTAATGATGTTATCGCAACAGTTGTAATTTGAAGTCAGAAAAGAAATTAACCAGTGATGACAAAAAAAAACACACACAACCCAGTAAATTCTCATCAAAGTTATCTTTTTGGGGGGGGGAGGTGCTATAAAAATGAACTTATTTTCTGCCACATACTGTTTGGGAAATTAAATTCGATGTAAACCTTTTATGGTTGCAGATGTCTTATTCATGTAGCTTACCTGTAACTTGCCATATATGCAGTCTTGGCAATAAAACTAGAAAATGCTTACTTTTCTACTCTGCTTTTTAATGTTTTCAGTAGTGACTAATTTGTGCTCAAGCCTGGTATATACTTAGATAATAAGAGAGACTATAACTTTCACTTTTGTTTGTAATGAAAGAATAATAATTTTGAGAACTTTTTTACCATCAAGTCAATACTTAGATAATAAGAGAGACTATAACTTTCACTTTTGTTTGTAATTAAAGAATAATAATTTTGAGAAATTTTTTACCATCAGGTCAGCTTTTCAGAAAAGTTTTGGAATGTTCATATATAAACTCATGGAAAATATTGAACCTTTCTTATCACAAAATAATTGTGCATTACATATTTTAAATAATACCTTTAGGAATTTGAAAAATTTTAAAATTACATGCACATTTTTATATATAACCACTTGTTCCATGTTATATCATCATCACATAGGTAGAAATGTGATAACTATTATAAATCTAAAATATACACTCTTAATATTATTTATTTCTTTTAGTATATTTTATTGATTATGCTATTACAGTTGTCCCATTCCCCCCTTCATTCCTCTCTACCCTGCACACCCCCTCCCACCCACATTCCCCCCCTTTAGTTCATGTCCATGTGTCATAAGTGCTTTAGCTTCTGCATTTCCCATACTGTTCTTGTCCTCCCCCTGTCTATTTTCTACCTACCATCTATGCTACTTATTCTCTATATCTTTTCCCCCCCTCTCCTCCTCCCATTCCCCCATTGCTACCCCTCTGTGTGATCTCCATTTCTGTGGTTCAGTTCCTGTTCTAGTTGTTTGCTTAGTTCTTGTTTTTGTTTTAGGTGTGGTTGTTAG